>NXFV01000278.1:0-15530 GCA_002803225.1 Gamarada debralockiae | reverse complement strand
TTTTTTTTTTTTTTTTTCCCCCCCCCCCCCCCCCCTCCCACAATCACCGAGTGACTCGTTTGTTTTCCGTGAGTCAGATCTTTTTTTGAAACAAAGCCCCAGCCACAGTGAAAGCGGCGAAGCTGATTGGCTGGCACGAACCAATCGACAAGGTTCACAGTAATCGTCCCATTCGGGATTAGCGCCTTTCTGAGCCTCAAAGGCGCGAGACTTTCAGAAAATCATCTCCTGGCCACGATCGTCGCAACAACCCCCATCCATCAACCTCAACGCCGTCAACTGGAAGGAATCGCGCGGCTGATATCGTGCATTCCTCATATTGGGTTCTTTCTCAAGAGGAAGAAGACCATAACACTCTTTTCGCCATCGCTGTCGCATCGCTGGATTCGTCACGGTCGGAGATCACAGGTTTCCAACAGGCCTTGGGCCTTTGGCTGCCTTCAGCGCCATCGCGACTGTAATCGCTGACACGAGAGCCATTCTGCTTCCTACTAGACCTCGAACCTCGTCTTCGCATCTCGACGATCCTTTGTGACCACCTCGAGGCCTCCTAGTGTTGTTGCGCCTCCTTCTTAATCCTCCATCGCCACCTCGCGTTCATTTTCACCATCGAAACCCATCAACATGGCGAACTTAATCTTCGCGCACTCGGATGCGCCCTTGCGCACGATAGAAGAGATACAGTTTGGGTTGTTGTCACCGGAGGAGATCAAGAATATGAGTGTTGCTCACATCATGTATCCCGAGACGATGGACGAGAGCAAGATGAAGCCTCGGGAATCAGGATTGAACGACCCTCGACTCGGATCCATCGACCGACAATATAAATGCGCTACATGTGATCAGAACATGTCAGAATGTCCCGGCCACTTTGGTCACATCGAGTTGGCAAAGCCTGTCTATCATCCAGGGTTCATCAAGAAGATCAAGAAGCTGCTGGAGATGGTCTGCCACAACTGTGGCAGAGTATTGCTAGACAGAGTTAGTTCTCCCACGTAGCGTGGTAGATCTACTTGTTCCCTTGTGCTAACATCATGATCTCAGAGCAATCCCGCGTACAAAGCAGCCGTTTCCATTCGAGATCCGAAGCGCAGATTCGATCAGATTTGGAGACTTTGCAAACCGAAGATGATATGCGATAGTGATGTGACAATGAGTGATGATCCGGATTTCAATAATGATCCTAAGGAGGCTGCGAAGCGATCCCATGGCGGATGTGGAAACACTCAACCTGAGATTCGACAGTCTGCTTTGGAACTCAATGGGACATGGAAAGTCCCGAAGGATGAGGATGGAGAGGCACCACAACCTGAAAAGAGAGTCATTACTCCCGAGATGGCCTTGGCCGTTTTCCGAAGCATTTCTACTTCAGAAATCATTGATCTTGGTCTGAACAACGACTACGCTCGACCCGAGTGGATGATCATCACAGTCCTTCCAGTTCCGCCGCCTCCCGTTCGCCCCAGTATTTCTATGGATGGTACCGGAACTGGTATGCGAGGAGAAGATGATTTGACATACAAGTTGGGTGACATCATTCGAGCAAATGGCAACGTTCGTCAAGCCATGCAGGAAGGCTCTCCCAAACACATTCAAGAAGACTTTGAGAAGTTACTGCAATATCACGTTGCCACATACATGGATAACGACATTGCAGGTCAACCTCAAGCTTTGCAGAAGTCTGGTAGACCTGTTAAGTCAATCCGAGCTCGCCTAAAGGGCAAGGAGGGTCGTCTTCGTGGCAACTTGATGGGAAAGCGTGTGGACTTTTCGGCACGTACTGTTATTACTGGTGACCCGAATCTGTCTCTCGACGAAGTCGGTGTTCCTCGGAGCATTGCCAGAACTCTGACATATCCGGAGACCGTGACGCCTTACAACATTGGCAAGCTGCATCAACTGGTTCAGAATGGTCCGAACGAGCACCCAGGAGCCAAGTATGTCATTCGTTCTGATGGAACTCGTATCGATCTTCGACATCACAAGCGCGCTGGAGCAATTTCATTGGAGTACGGTTGGAAGGTCGAGAGACACATTGTTGATGGTGATTTCATCATTTTCAACCGTCAGCCGTCCTTGCACAAGGAATCTATGATGGGTCACAGAGTTCGGGTTATGCCGTATTCGACGTTCCGACTCAATCTTTCGGTCACTTCTCCCTACAACGCCGATTTTGACGGTGATGAAATGAACTTGCACGTTCCACAAACAGAGGAGACTCGAGCTGAGGTCATGCAACTTTGCATGGTTCCTCTCAATATCGTTTCTCCACAGCGTAACGGACCTCTCATGGGTATCGTCCAGGACACCTTGGCTGGTGTTTACAAGCTGTGCCGAAGAGATGTGTTCTTGACTAAAGAGGCGTTGATGAACATTCTCCTCTGGGTCCCTGACTGGGATGGTGTTATTCCACAACCAGCTATCTTCAAGCCTCGCCCGAGATGGACAGGAAAGCAGGTCATCAGCATGATCATCCCAAAGGTTGTCAACCTTCACATGCCGAACGATGCCAAAGAGGATTCCCCGTTGAAGGACGACGCCCTTCTGATTCAAGGTGGAGAACTTATGTTTGGCCTGCTGCAAAAGAAGAACGTTGGAGCCTCTAGTGGTGGTATTGTCCACGTCATTTTCAATGAGCAAGGCCCGGATGCCGCCATGGCCTTCTTCAACGGTTGCCAGCGAGTGGTCAACTACTGGCTTCTTCACAATGGCTTCAGCATTGGTATCGGTGATACGATTCCTGACAAAAAGACTATTGAGAAGATTGAGGATGCCATTACTTTGCAGAAGAACGAGGTCAACGAACTCACTGCCAAGGCCACCGCCAATGAACTCGAATCGCTGCCTGGTATGAATGTCCGAGAAACTTTTGAGAGTTTGGTCTCCAAAGCTTTGAACACAGCCCGTGACAAGGCTGGTACCAGAACTCAAGAGAGTTTGAAGGATGCCAACAACGCAGTCACCATGGCCTCTTCGGGTTCCAAAGGTTCCACCATTAACATCTCCCAAATGACTGCGTTAGTGGGTCAACAGTCAGTAGAGGGAAAGCGTATTCCATTCGGCTTCAAATATCGAACCCTACCTCATTTTACCAAGGATGATTACTCTCCTGAATCTCGTGGTTTCGTCGAAAATTCGTATCTTCGAGGTCTCACCCCTACCGAGTTCTTCTTCCACGCCATGGCTGGCCGTGAAGGTCTTATCGATACGGCTGTGAAGACTGCCGAAACTGGGTACATTCAGCGTCGTCTAGTCAAGGCATTGGAAGACGTTATGGCGAAGTATGATGGGACGGTTCGAAACTCACTCGGTGATATTGTTCAATTTGTCTACGGAGAAGATGGTCTCGATGGTGCCCATATTGAGAAGCAGCGTGTTCAGCACCTCACCATGTCTGACCGGGAGTTTGAGAACAAATATCGCATGGATGTCATGGATGAATCAGAGCCACTATCTTCCGACCTTCTGGAGCATGCAACCGAGCTTGCTGGCGATCTCAAGGTGCAACAACTGTTGGATGAAGAGTGGGAACAACTGAAGGCTGATCGAGCACTTCTCCGCAACGTCATCACACTCCGAAGAGAAAAGAAGGATGATGATAACATGCAGCTTCCCATGAATGTTGTCCGAATCATCGATAGCGCCAGAAGACTTTTCAAGGTTGACGATACTCAGCGAAGTGATCTGCATCCTAAAGAGGTCATTCCACAAGTCAAGCAGCTTCTCGACCGCATGGTGATTGTTCGTGGCGACGATGAGCTTTCCCAGGAAGCCCAGACCAACGCTACACTGCTTATCAAGGCTCAGTTACGCTCACGTCTTGCTTACAAGCGCGTTGCTATCGACATGCGTCTCAACAAGCTTGCATTCGCCCACATCTTAGGTGAACTCGAGAGTCGTTTCACGAGAGCTTTGGTCAACCCAGGAGAAATGGTTGGGGTCCTTGCCGCGCAGTCTATCGGAGAACCGGCCACCCAAATGACTCTCAATACCTTCCATTTTGCTGGTGTGTCTTCCAAGAACGTTACACTTGGTGTACCTCGTCTTAAGGAAATTCTCAACGTCGCTACCAACATCAAGACACCTTCGATGGTCGTTTACCAGGATGGTGGTGTGATGGGCAAGGAAACCGCCAAGCTACTGCGTAGCGCTGTCGAACACACCAATTTGCGGTCCGTCACCTATTCTACGGAAATCTACCACGATCCAGATATCATGTCAACAAACATTCCTCAAGACTTCGACATGGTCGAGTCCTACTTCATTATACCTGAAGACAGTCAAGATGCGCCAGAACTTCAGTCTCGATGGCTCCTTCGTTTAATTCTTGATCGTCAGAAGATGTTGGACAAGGGTCTCAGAGTTGAGGATATCGCCGCGAAAATCAAGGAGAACTATCCAAAGGACCTGGCCGTTATCTTCAGTGATAATAACGCCGATGAGCAGGTTATCCGTATCCGAATGATTAAGCAAACCGACTCCAAGTACGATGATGACGAGGTCGAGGAGGACATTATGCTCAAGCGTCTCGAAGCTCATATTCTAGATACCCTGACACTTCGTGGAGTTCCAGGAATCGAGAAAGCTTTCTTGAACAAAGATCCCAAGCTCGTCACACTTCCGGATGGATCACTTCTTGCCAACAAGGAAGATCCCCGATGTGAGGAATGGTTCCTTGATACCAGCGGAACTGCTTTGGCTGCGGTGCTCAGCATTCCTGGCGTCGATACGAAGCGAACATACTCTAATTCCTTCATCCAAGTCTTTGAAGTCTTTGGTATTGAGGCTTGTCGTTCTGCCTTGATGCGTGAGTTGACTCAAGTGCTGGCTTTCGATGGTTCTTACGTCAATCATCGCCATCTTGCTCTCCTTGTCGACGTCATGACATCTCGTGGCCATTTGATGGCAATTACTCGTCATGGTATCAATCGTGCCGATACCGGTGCTTTGATGAGATGCTCCTTCGAAGAGACGGTTGAAATTCTTCTTGAGGCTGCAGCTGTGGGTGAACTAGACGACTGCCGTGGTATCTCTGAGAACGTTATGCTAGGCCAGCTTGCTCCTATGGGTACTGGTGAGCTTCAGGTCCTCTTGGATCCCAAAATGCTTGAGACTGTCATTTCCGACAATGGCAGAATGGGCCTCATGCCTGGTCTTTCCGTCAAGGGCTCTGATGCAGGTGCTGCTACTCCTTACGATAATAACTCTCCGCTGTCTGAAGGTGGATATCTTGGCACTCCGGATTACGAAGCAGCGTTCTCGCCAATCATCAGCGCTGGGTCGGCTACACCTACTGGATTTGCTACTGAATATGGTCAAACAGTTGGCAGCGGCTTTGGTGGTATGAGTCCCTATGGAGGCAGAAGTCCCGGTGGAGCTGGCTACTCTCCATCAAGTCCCTTCAGCACTTCGCCAGTTTCACCTGGCTTCTCGCCATCCTCTCCTGGATATTCTCCAACTTCTCCAATGATGGGAGGTGCAAGTCCTGGATACGCAGTGTCACCGAGATTCTCGCCTGTGTCTCCAGCCTTCACACCAACTTCGCCGGCATACAGTCCCACTTCTCCATCCTTCGTGTCGCCCACCAGCCCATCGTACAGCCCAACGAGTCCAAATTACTCGCCGACGTCACCAAATCTGCACACGAGCCCGACGTCACCATCCTACAGTCCGACCTCGCCAAGCTATTCTCCAACTTCGCCCAATTACAGTCCATCAAGCCCCAACTTCGCCGGCAGCAAAGTGTCTCCTGGCTCAGGAGCGTCTCCAACAAGCCCTGTCTATAGCCCCAGTTCACCAAATTGGAGCCCGACAAGTCCTCAACACGCTGGCAACATCACGTCTCCAAAATACTCGCCAACATCACCTTCATACTCTCCTACCTCTCCCCAATTTTCACCTACGTAAGTCCCTATCCTCCCCTCTCCCACTCCAAAAACTAACAACCCCCAGATCTCCACGCGGTAATTGAGAGCCTTTCTTCTATAATGTATCAACAATGCCTAAAAAAAGATTCTTGCTTCAGCATTTGGGAATTCAGGGCGTTCGGGGCTTTTTGCGAAAGCACAAAGAGTTGTTTATTAGCATTTGAATTTGTTTTTTGCCAGGGCGTTTGGGGGAAGCATTGTGTGTTTTTGCGACACCCAAAAGAAGCTGCGTTGCGTTGCTTTTAGACCTTTCGTGGTTGGAGGCCAACACCAAAATTGTATTAAAGCTGATATGGGCCTTGGGGTGGTGGAGTGACAGCGGTGCCCAGGGGGGGAGCGTTTGGTTTTGAAGCTGGGGATGGGGTGGAAGAATGAATAGATAGAGGGAGGGAGGGGATGAGATGAAATGAGAAGTACGATGAAGCAAGAAGGGTGTCGTAGATGCTGGTAATGAAGACGCATTTATGAATACTTTTGGGTTTATGTGACTGGATGCTTTGCCAGTGAGATATATTTGCCTTTGGTTATGCTTCAAGTTGAAGTGACCATTTATCCGCTCTTTCAGTCGTCATTCTGCTTCTCTTCTTTCAAGTCAATTGACATTGTTGAGAAGAGAAAGGGAAGCAGCGTTAAGCCAAGATATGCCACAAATCGAGACACAGCTTGAACTCCGTAGTTAGTTTCAATTCGTCGAGCTAACAAGGTCTCCACGCCTTCGTCTACCAAGACCGCTCTATCGCCTCTGCTGGGCGGTGAAGTTGACTTTTCTCCAATCTCGGTCTCCTCTCTGCTGCGGTCAGTATCCAGACTCCAAAGCCCATCGATCACTTGTCCCATTGTCCAGATTTCGACAGCAGTTTCTCAACTTAGCTTCGTGGAGAGAATTCTCGCTGCAAGGTGACGTTGCACAGGGAGGACACTATATATGTGGAAGTAAACGCCGTACGGGGATTGCGATATAACTTGCTGATTTTCGGATCCATTTCAGCGATTGGAGGCTTCAGGAGGGCTCTGAAGCCTTTAGCGCTGAATCATTCGCCCTAGTTCAGCAATTGGAGGGAAGATGCTCAACAAATGTTACCAAGAAACATTCCTTGATCACTGAGATGAGTATTCATATCCAGTGTCCATCAAGATATCAAAATCCAGAAAATACAAAGGAACATGTGTTTAAAGGGTCTCGTCTGAGAGGAACTCCTGCATATATTTCTGACTGTACGGATTAGAAAGAAGTATGAGAGACTACGAAGGGCGTATTTGAGGGGGGGAAACTTTGCTGATCGCGGCATAAGAAGTAGGAAAGTTGGCTAATGAGCATGGCTAGAGGAGCCATATGGATGCTAGAGGCAAGTGAAGGGGGGGTAGGAAGGAGAATGGCTAAGATGAGACTAAGTGTCTTCTCGCAGGGCTGCAGGGGCTGTGTTGTCCGTGCTTGAAACGTTCAGTCATTTTCAGCAATTGAGCTTGAATTTTTCATATAGTTTGAGCAATTGAGAAAGTCGGGTTGGGCTGTTGGGATGTGCTATTGAAAGTGGATGCATCTACCCCCTTTATCAGCTCGCGTCAGTCAGGTGAATCATCGCTTCGTCCTCCTCTCCGATGAGTACCAAACACCTCCAGACCGTATGTAATTCTGAGCTCTATAGCACACTGTCATAACCTGTGACCATATTCACACAATTGATCTCTGGGTACGATTCGTCGGTCTGCAGCCTCCTCTCACATCCATTCCGTCCTATCAGAGCAATCCAAACGCACACCTTTCAAAACAAATCAACGCGAGACGAGAGGAGACGAGACTCAGGGATATTCACTTAATATTTTCGCATTTTAGTTGTAATTCCTCACCTTTCAAGGCATCCAGCGAGAATATTCACTTTCACACTGGTTTCGCTTTTTCAAGTCCTTCCACTTTAGCCTCCCCAACTTCCCTTCTCCACAAACACAACAAAACCTACGCGTACCTTCCCATACGGTGCTGAATTTGGATTGCTCACTTGGCCTGCGTGATTGACTTTGCTCTAGTTACATCCGTGTGTACATCAGAATAGACTCGCTCTGGGATACGAATTGCATTGCACTGGTTGTACTGATAGATACGACCGTATGGAAATCACACTCGATTTTTCTTTGATCGTCGAGGCCTCCTGAGCGTTTGTGACAAGGGTGTAAAGCTCTTGATATGGACAGTCTTGGATACTGATTCTCAAGATGGATAGTCGATTTGAGGAAGTATTTCCCTCTTGAAACATTACTTAACTTAGGAGGTCCACGTCGGCCTAAGCCGTGGGGAGTCCGTACAAGTATTTTTTGACGCTGGACTGCCAATCAATATGGAGGTTTACTTGCACTGGCATAGCTACATGATCAGAGCTGATTTAGAATTCCTTGATTGATTCCACCATGTGGGGAAGACTGCTGTCTATGCCAGCAACGCCATATTTGCATTTTGATATCCCTCCCAGGCCCTGATATCTCCCTAACGCCATATATGCAGTGCAACTCACTCCTCCTGATCCATGTCCTGATCCATATCCCCCTGTCCAAAAATATCATCCATAGTCCCACCCTCCGCATCCTCAACACCCTGCTCCTCAATCGTCTCCACACCCTCCATCGCCTGCCCCCCACCCTCAAACTCCTCACTTGGCCACTCCTCCTTCAATCCCCACGGCACACCCGTCAACACGAACCGCTCACTCGGCAACCTAACACCCCACTCATTCTGCAGTACTCTCGGGAGTTGCGTCTTATTCCTATTCTGCGCCGTCTCCAGCAAAAACTCCTTACTCAATCCCGCCCCATTACCCCCACTGAACTGATACTGCAGTCTGCTCTGTATCGCAAGCTGCACCGCATTCGCGCTCACCTGTCCATCTGCATCCCGGAATCCTCCTCCAGGCGGCGCATCCCGAGCACGTGTTTGTTGCGAGATATATGCGTCGGCGGAGAGGTGGAGAGCATCGGAGAGAATGGAGGAGGAGTGGCGGTATGCGAAATCGAGGAGTTGGAGAGGCACGCGCTCTTGGTAGGCTGTTACGCCAAGAGAGGAGAGGAGCATGTGGATGAGGCGGGCGTCGCGGGGGCGTTTGCCTAGTCCGGTGTCTTGGATTGAAGTAGAAGGGATGGAGGGGTTGGCGATGGGGATGGAGATTGGGGCTGGTTGGGAGGGGGCTGCCGGTTGAGAGGGAGGTGAGGCTGAGGGGTGGCCGTTTGTTTGAGGGGCTGCGTCGCCATTGACTTCTGCCATGTTGGAGGTTTGTGCAGGGATTTGAGTGGCGTAGTATCGATTTTGAGGATGAGAGCTCGTCAAACTAAGCGCTATCTGCAATGCTCTCGATCTGTGTCCTTCCTCAAGATGAAGCCATTCCTAGGGACGCGATGTACGATTTTCAAGGAGTCGCGAAGATGAACTTGGTTGAAACGATTACGCCGCTCCAATCGCTCATATGGTCCAGTTGTTTGCCAGTGAATGTGTCGCCTAACCACCCTCAGCTCCTATCCTGCCGATCGATATGGGTTTATGTGGTCGTCGATGAGGTTGATGTTCAGCCGCAAAGCTTCGATTATGGGAGTTCTGGAATCGCGAGAGGCGTGAAAGTTGACCCTGGCGCCTGTCTAGTAATTAATTTATGCACGGACCAAATCTGCCCCTCCATCCCGACAGCGGACTCAGAAAATTCTTGGAGAGTCTTTGAGTCACCATCAACAAACTCTCACTTCCCCAATTCCTCAAAATGGAGACGACATTGCCCCTTCCATTTCTCCCCAGTGTTGACCTTGGTAAAGGACCCTCGGAATCCAAGGAAGGACTCAAGAGAAACCAACTCTCTTATCTCGGATGCGTTCATTTCGCAGCAACCAGTGCCACTGTTGATACACTTCTGCAGTTCTTGCAAAAACACGTATCAATTGAGGCATACGTCGAAGTTACAGAAGTCAGCTCCATAGAGGATATTATTTCGATCTTAGACGCCGGTGCACGAAAGGTCTTTGCAGCATCAACACAGCTTGAAGCGTTGAAAACATACGGAGATCGAGTGGTTCCTGTCCTCTCCACGCAAGACGAAGCCCCATCTACGGCCGCATACTCTAATGGCGTACTGTTCGATGCTGGGGATCTTTCCGTCTCCAGACCAGTCTTGGAAAGGTTAACTACAAGCAAAGCATCACCAATATTCCTCACATCTACGAAAGGCGATCTCGGGTCGTTTGTCAAAATCGCAACCGAATTCTCCGCCATCCCAATTATCCCTGCCACAAATCTCACAATAGAGAAGGGCTCTAAAGAACAGATTTCGGTTCCAGAACTCGTTGGAGCATCATGGACTTCGGATCGGACAGACAAATTGATTCCTACGGTGGTCACGGATGAGAGAGGAATCGCTTTGGGATTGGTATACAGCAGTCAAGAGAGTCTGGCGGAGTCGTTAAAGACCGGAACTGGGGTTTACCAAAGTCGAAAGCGTGGATTGTGGTATAAGGGTGCTACATCGGGTGACACTCAGGAACTCGTGAGGGTATCACTGGATTGCGATCAGGATTGCTTGAAGTTTACGGTTCGTCAGCAAGGACGTGGTGGGTACAGAATTGAAAATTATCGTAAGAGGTTCTAACAATGCTAGGCTTCTGTCACTTGCCCCAATCGACATGTTTCGGCGAACTTCGCGGCATCTCGAAGCTCGAAAAGACCTTGGTTTCACGAAAAGTCTCCGCACCCGAGGGCTCGTACACTGCACGCCTGTTTTCCGACGAGAAGCTTCTACGTGCCAAGATAATGGAGGAGGCGGAAGAACTGTGTGACGCGAAAACAAAGGACGAGGTTGCTTTCGAAGCCGCAGATCTCATATACTTTGCGTTAACCAAGGCTGTCAGCATTGGTGTCAGTGTTGCAGATATTGAGAAAAATCTTGATGCGAAGAGTGTGAAGGTCAAGAGGAGACAAGGTGATGCTAAGGGACAGTGGGCCGCGAAAGAGGGTATTACCAATGGCACGTCCAAAGAGCAGAAAGAAGCCGCTAAAAAGGCTGCTTCTGTACCAAAATCAGCAGATGGCAAGGCAGGATTGAAGAATGGCCGAATTACCATGAAGAGATACAACGCTGCAACGACTTCCCCAGCAAAGCTCAAAGAAGCGTTGCAACGACCTTCACAAAAATCTACAGAGATGATCATGGGCATCGTCAACCCAATCATCAAAGATGTACGAGAAGGTGGAGACAAGGCCTTACTCGGCTTCACCCACAAATTTGAAAAGGCAACTTCTCTCACATCACCCGTTCTCAAAGCTCCCTTCCCACAAGCGCTCATGAACCTTCCTCCCGAAACGATCGAAGCAATTGATGTCTCTTTCGAAAACATCCGCAAGTTCCACACAGCGCAAAAGGAAGATAAGCCGCTCCAGGTAGAGACCATGCCAGGAATTGTATGCAGCAGATTCGCTAGACCAATTGAACGTGTCGGTCTATACGTTCCTGGAGGTACAGCCGTTCTCCCAAGCACTGCCCTCATGCTGGGTGTGCCAGCAATGGTCGCCGGCTGCAAAAAGATCGTCATCGCATCTCCACCGCGAGCAGATGGCAGCATCACGCCCGAGATAGTCTATGTTGCACATAAAGTTGGCGCAGAGAGCATTGTTTTGGCTGGTGGAGCGCAAGCCGTTGCGGCAATGGCATACGGAACCGAGAGCGTCAGCAAGGTCGACAAGATCCTTGGGCCTGGCAACCAGTTCGTTACAGCTGCGAAGATGTACGTCAGCAACGATACCAATGCTGGAGTAAGCATTGACATGCCAGCTGGTCCATCCGAAGTCCTTGTCATTGCAGACAAAACTTCAAACCCCGCGTTCGTGGCGAGCGATCTTCTGTCGCAGGCTGAGCACGGCGTTGATAGTCAGGTGATCTTAATCGCAATTGACCTTTCGGACAAAGAATTGACTGCGATTGAAGACGAGCTCCATGCTCAGGCTATGGCTTTACCGAGAGTCGATATTGTGAGAGGAGCAATCGAGCACTCCGTCACTCTCATGGTGAAGGACATCGAAGAAGCGATGCGTTTAAGCAACGAGTATGCGCCAGAGCACTTGATTCTCTCCTTCAAGGACGCAGCTGGTGTTGTTGAACTCGTGGAGAATGCTGGGAGTGTGTTTATTGGGGAGTGGACGCCTGAGAGTGTGGGTGATTATTCTGCTGGTGTAAACCATTCTTTGCGTAAGTCGTTCCCTACTTTATCCTTGAATTTGAAGTTTGGTGCTGATATGTGATTAGCTACTTATGGATACGCCAAACAATATTCGGGCGTCAATCTCGGATCGTATGTGAAGCACATCACAAGCTCGAACCTAACAGCCCAGGGATTGAGGAATGTCGGCGGTGCGGTGATGCAGTTGGCGAAAGTGGAGGAGTTGGAGGCTCATAGGAGGGCGGTGAGTATCAGGTTGAAATGGATGGATGACAACGAAATATAGTTACAATTTATGTATGCAATAAAAAAAAGGTCCTTCTCATATCTATCCTTTATTTCGCCTGCTCTCCACCTTCCCTCCAATAATCTCAGATCGAGGGCCGTCCTCCGCCACAATCTCTAATAGTTTAATTTGCAAGCTTCTATAATATGTGCACCTTCTCTTCAAATTCCAGGAACTACGTATGATGTTGTCGCGCGAGAGTGATAGCGCACGGACATGATGGCAAAGGGAGTGGGTCTTGTTGCACATCGCATTCTGCTCAGCCTGTGCATCGCCGAGCCCTGCTTGCGACCTGCGCCGAACCTAGTGAACCAAGGACTCCGGACATATTGGCTGCAGAAACAACCATCGGTGGGCTGGAACAGTTTTTAATTGCTTACGGACCTGGCAGTAATGTAAATCCCTTCGGATCTGTTTACATCGTTGATGATGGCATCGAGGAGGACTATAGTGATCGCTGCTGTGAAGATACAGGACTTCTTACAGGGAGCTCGATAAAGGGTTTGAGAGGAATCAACGGAATGTGGATGGAGGAAGTAGAGGATTTAGACGACAAAGATGCCATTGATAGCTCTGGAAATAGGACAGAAGTATACGTGAAAGCTGAGTGGGGAGAATTGAAAGACAGGGATAGCACGATGTTTAACGCTGAAGGGGAGCCTGGTTGGTCGATTGTTCAGTCGGGGAAAGTCGACTTGTTTGCTATTGTAAGATAGAGTTACACTAAGGATTTGTTAAGTAAGTATGTCTAGCCTCTTACTATATAAAGAAGAAAATATCTTAGAAATTACTAGAAGATTCAAGATACACTACGTCAAGTCCCAAGCAATATTCTTGAAGAACTACATCGGGATCAGTTGTGTACATTGCGCTGTAGCTCATCGTGCTCAAGATCCTGCTCAAATGCATGGTATCTGTGCATCTTCTGCCACGATTCTAGCCGTTTGAAAGCTGCACGCGCCGCACCATTAGCAGCAAACATGACATCATTTAATGCACCTCCCGTAGTTTTAACTTGTCTTCCAAGCGCCTTTTTGACCGCACGTTTCAACAGGTCCCCATCACCATGATCCGTCATAATCACTGCAATATCAATATCTTCTGGAGCCGTCCCTGCTTTCGTCTTGGGATTTCTCTCTCCTCACTGCCGTTTGTATAGGCAATTTCTTGGAATTTGGAATTTGGAAGCAAAGACGCATACTTCTTTGGGCGACCAGGATTGAAAATTGTATCACTCAAACTTTCCACGTATTTCTCTTCCACAACTTCAACGTCATCCCACGACAAGACCGCAGTTTGCTCTTCTCCGATCCACTAATCCTTCAGATCTAAAGGCCACTCGTCATGGTGATGGCCTTCAGAGCTCTTGCCCATCAAGATGAGTCTTCTTTCGAGACCTTCCCTTTATCCGCGAGAAGACATTTAAAGAAAGAACGACCAAGTATACTTTCAGGGATGCAGGAATGTAGCCAGTTAGCTTCAAAGCAGTGAAGTTGAAGATTAATGAATATGGGAAGAAGAAGGAGAGGGAAGATAACAAGACACAAAAGCAGAGTGAGAAGGAGCGTGAGGAGCGTGAAGGGCGAGGAGAGGTAACGCCTGAGCCAGAAGCTATTGACTACGAACTCCCTCAATTACTTCCTCCTTCATCGTACGCTGAATGTCTATCTGCAACCGAATCACTACGTGGCAAAGTCAACAACGCACTCTCCTCCCCGTCGCGCAAGAGATACAACAACATTATGCAATCTACGCACGCTTACCTTGGATGTGGTAGCATCCACGAATTAGAGATCTTGCAAGCTCGCGCAACTGCTGTCAATCACCTTAAAGCCAAAGAGCACTCCGCAAATCTCTTAGCGCTGGCAAATCCTTAACTGGTACAGAGGCACTTGAGCAACTGATTACGAAGCGCCGCAGCGAGGCAGATAATATAATGACAAAGGCAAAGAGAGCAATTCAGCTTTGTGAGAACAAGAGGAAGACTGAACTCAAGACTAGAGGGGTTCAGGCACGAAAGCATGAGAGAGCACGACTAGCAAAGCTTAGGGAGTTAGCGCCACAAGGTTATATCTCGTTAGGAGTAGAGGTGCCACAAGAGCTCTTCTTTGCTATTCGAGACCCTGAAAAGCAGCCAACTCCTGACGAGATCGAGGCTATTACGCTCCATCCGGATCTCGATGAAATACTCCAAAACGCTTAAGCGCTACACGACAAGGCCTATACTATGACAATCCAAGATCTCCTTGACTGCCCTATCGACCCTGAGATTCTAGAGGAGGAACGCATGCGATTAAACCATCCAATCTTAGTAGTACCAGTTGAGGAGGAAGCAGAATAGAGTGATACTGAGAGTGTTGTTGAATCAGTTGCGTCTTATAATTCGATTACACATAATACGGATTTTGTCTAGATTAGATAATTGTATTTTTTCGGATGATGGATCATAATTGTATATAATTATTAAGTGTGAAATGCGATAAAATTAATGTTTCTTGATGATCTTGCGTCCGAAACAAGACAATCTCGCTTTCGCAAGACAACTCGCTTTCGCCGACCGCAGGGAAGGGCCCCTACAGGAGTGGTTTAGCGCCTGACTATTAAATATGGGAAATGATGCAGTACATATGATTGCAATGAAACGAATTGATGAAGGGCTTTTCGTATATAAATCATGGTATATGTAGACTTAAGAGAGTCTAGGAAACGTGGAGGCTTCATCGATCGGCACAAGTCTCTTTGCATTTATTACTGTATGCCTGGATTTGGGGGAAGGTCGCTGAGTTTCCAGGTACTTCAGCACGGAATCCGAGAAAATACCAGGAGAGTGAAATACCAAAACAAGAAATAACTTGGTGATGCGCTCCATGAACGCTGTCATGAACGCTGTGTGGAGACTTCATCGAGAACTAGGCTATGATGCAAAGTACACAGCGTCTCTTCTGAATGAGGAATATCAGTGCAAATGGGAGATGCTTCACCTTCTTGAAAGTACTTTCTCGCCGCGGGAACGAGAATATAGCAAACAGCATCTCACATCTAGCATGGAATAGAGAATGGGAAGTTGGAATCGCACAGATCAGACTCCGTCTCTCTTACCTTAGTCTGCTTCCTCAATCACTGTGTTTCTGAACTCC
>NXFV01000277.1:0-88489 GCA_002803225.1 Gamarada debralockiae | reverse complement strand
GGGGGGGGGGGGGGGGGGGGGGGTTTGAACCGAAACGGAAAGAGGGGTCCGCTGAAGAGCCTTTGGTGCCCACTCTCCATTGCATTAAGCTATCAACAATTTTGCTAACTAAATTCCCAGAATTTATTTCAGTGAATTCCGGCTCGCGAACTTGAAAAGACCTTAAGTTTCAACCTCATCCTGCGCTACACAGCACTTGGTCCACTTTATCGACGACTTTGACCGATCACTTAGCACAATATCCGATAATTCCAATAATCTCCCTGTACGAGTTGGAATATCTTCAAGCGCCGGTATCCATTATTCGCCCGTATAAAGTCTTCAGCTTGTGTAAATGGATTCATGACGGATTGATGATGTTATCGCGTCGTTGATGAGTTTGCGCGAGCAGCCTCGGCCGAAATGTTTCGAGGAAGTGTGTGGACAAATGGAAAATTGGGGGCTATAGTTCTGTCCTTTGTGATGAATTTAATTTCATATGGGAAGAAGTTTCGAGTCTGGATTACCAAGTGATGTAGGTATTGATCAGAGACAGTTCGAGGCGAGAAGAGTGTAGACAGTCTCAGTGGAGCAGTGGAGGTAAATAACTGTATATGGGATCTATATTTCAGAAGGTTAGATCATTAGATGATCGGGTATACCTCGCTGAACCATTTTAAAATCCATCAAATCTTCAATACATCATCTAACGACTCCAATCCATACCCCCCCTCACCACCACTCACCACCACTCTTCTCCTAATGTCTATATCTTGCTCCAATTCTTGCCACAGATCGGTCAAGGTTGGCCAGTACGTCCTCCTCAACACATCGACCCCCAGCTCAAGTACAATCACTACAGCAAGCACAGCCCCCAAAACAGCCCACCAGGTCAAACTCTTTCCAAAGTGTTCCGTGAAACCAGTGTAGACAGTATATGGGCCAGCAGAATTGGAGTAAATGGCCGAGAGAAAGAGATTCCACGCCCACCACCCGAATATCGTGAGCATCGCGCCGAAGATGGGGATCCATGTTTTATAGTGGTATTGAAGCAAACTGGGAAACTCCTGTCAGCGAGGATCGGATAACTAGAGATGAGGACTTACAGGAGTTTGATATTAATAAACACAACACAAGTAGAGAACGCCATATCGCCGATGGCAAAAATTCCCTGGTCTTCTGTGACCGGAATAGTTCCATACAGACCAAAGATCATGAAATATATGATCAGCGCCTCAACCACAGCAAAAACCATCCATACAGCGTAGATTCGCATATTGAACCCTCTGCTCTCTTGTCCATACGCATACAACTCCGGCACCGCAAGCAGCGTCGCAGCGCAGAGGTCCTGCTCGAAGATCCCAGGCAGCATAACGGGTAAGCTCGTAAACAGCGTATTCCACACCGCTAAGCTATCACTCTCATAAAGACTCGTCCCCGTATATCCATTCCATCTCTGATACAGCACCTGGATGGAGTAAAACATCATTTCCTTCCAAAACGTGAAGAGAATGTACTTCGCAGTGCGGACATAATTCCAGTGTCCGTGTACGAAGAGCAGGCGTTGGAGAAAGCGGAACTGAGCGATCGAGTAGTCTGCTACGCGAGCGGCTTGGAGTCCTTCTTTTCCGCTGATCCCAACCCCAACATGTGCTTCTTGTATCATAGCGATGTCGTTGCCCCCGTCCCCGATGGCGAGGGTCATGGAGTTGTGGACTTTGTGTCGGATGCTTTTGACCATGGCGGCTTTTTGGCTTGGAGTTGCGCGGCAGCAGATTACGCTATCGACTTGAAGGAGTAGCTCATAGAGGGGCGTGGTGAGTCCTTGAATTTCAATTGCCTCGAGGGTTCGGCCATCGATGACAACAACGGGGTGTGCAACTGTTCCTACTGCCAGCTCGAGAACCGCTGAAGTAATTTGCTGCTGTAGTCCTCCACCGTCGTTTTGGTGGTCCAAGATAATCACGCGGGAGTAGCTTTTGCAGATTCTTGTCGAATGGGCGATGTTGATGGCCGTTTCCCTTTTATCGCCAGTGAGCATCCATATTTTGATATTTGCCCTCCTCAATTTCTCGACCGTCTCAGGAACACCGCTCTGCAGCTTGTCTTCGATAGCCGTGGCTCCCGCAAGCTCAAAATCCCGTTCGATGATTTCACCTGCAGATTCAATCATCTGTTGTCGGTTGACGAGACTCGTCGTTGCGTGATGATAGACTTCACTCCAGGTTGTGTATTCGTCTTCGTCGATAAAGCGATAGCCATACAGAAGAGTTCGTAAGCCTTGGGTGGCAAAGTCGTCGATATGCTGGAAACAACGTTCAAAGATTGTGCCCTCATCGAGGTCCTCTACTACCTTACGGGTGGAATGACCACTGCTTACTAGCTTGTGTTCAGTAGGTAAGAGTGGATCATTAGAGATGGTTGCTTGTAAAGTCCCTTGTGCATGTCCGAATACTCCATGCTTGCGCTCCGGGAGTCCTGGGCCTAACCCGCCATGATTGGGACCTAGGGAGGTACTTTTCATGCCTCTGCTTCCGAACACTTTGCGGTTTATCTCGATGAACGGCCGATCCAGACTCAATCTCGACCTATTGAATGAACTCCTAGTGTCAAGATCTTGGCTCTTCCGCAGCATTGCTTCATTCGCCTCTTCGTGAACGCGCTCATCATGTATGTGTTCAACTCGAGCTGCCTTCTCCTGTGCCAGAGACGAGAGTTTCAATCTGTGTTGTATAACAGAATCCGCACCTTTACAGAAGATACAGACCCTGCCATCTGGAAGTCTGACGATGATGGACATCCGTTTTCTGGTACTGCTGAACTCAACAATGTGCAAGACTTCATAAGTCTCCTGAATCGCGATCTGTGTGTTGGAAGGATGGGTCAATAAATGGATGGAGCGAGTCGATCTATCGATGAGGAGATAGCCAAGCTCTTGGGCAGCTTCTACCAGTGCCAGTTCATCGGGAGATTCGGCCTGAAAGCCAATCTCTCCATTTTCTTGAACTTCGGGGAAACACGTATGGCAGAGGGCCAAAGAGAGCAGAAATGTCTTGACCTTCTGAGTAAGGGCTGTGTGTGGGCTCGTTCGTAGAGACTCGAGGAGCTCAGAAGTCAGAGGTTCATCCCGAGTCTGTGCGGTTGTGAACTCGGATTTTTGGTGAACTTGCACTGCATCGTCTGGCATTTTCGAAACAGTGACCACTGGAAGTTCCTTACACGAAGTTGGAGATGTCTTTGCGCATTGTCGGCTTTCGATATCTTTTTGAGTAGGTATTTGAGGCACGAGTTCAGACCCAATCACCGTTTTCGTACGAGCAGAGATATCATGCCGCCATGCTATTCCAGCGACGCTCATCTTGCGAAAGCGCATAACGTTCTCCGTCAGGGTTCCAGTCTTATCCGTCAATATATAATTCACCTGACCAAGATTCTCAAATATAGTTTGGGTGTTGCATACTGTTGGTGTATTCGAGGCTTCGTGATACATCTCGATGTCTTGGAGAAGAAGGAATTGTGCGAACTTGATAATCTCCAGACTGACGTAGAGGGCGAGTGGGATCAAGTTGTTGAATTCGATGATGAAAGCAATGGAGATGTCTTCCAGGGGAAGACGAGCCCCTGCCAAATACCACGCCTTCTTTTCAAAGACTTTTGCCCAAATTTCATATCCGGCGGAGCAGCCGATAGAGAGCAGAACCAAAAGGACAGTGAGAAGAATCACAACTCTGTTGGTCATGGCCTGGATCGCAGGTTTCTTGATGTGAGGTTTGTGGCTTGCGTTCATGCGGATCTTACATTCTTCGCCTGTGTTGATTACCATGCCCATAGCTCGAGGTGTGTTCCGTAGGGTGCTGCCACGACAGACAATGTTGCTCAGTGCCAGCGGGAAGGTTTCATTGTCGAGAGTCACCTTACCGGTGAATTGGTACAGATCGCGATTCGGATCCTCAACCACAAAGCGCGCACGGCAGGTTGAGATATCTGCCAAGGTTCCACAATGCCTAGCCAGTTGACTTAAAGGACGCTTGAGCTTGAGGTTGGTCTCGCCATCGAGCGCCATGGTCTCTATGTAAGCAATGCCGTCTCGACCGTTGGCATGGAGAAGAATAATATCAGCAGGTACTTGATCATCCCGCTCAAGCTCAATTATATCTCCAACCTTGAGATCCATCCACTTTATAGTTGCCCAAGGATCGGAATCAGAAACTTCACATTTCGCAGTGGACTTCTCGGTACCCGAGGTTACGATGCGTTCCTGGGTTTCCAATGTCGCTTCAATGATACCCTTTCTTCCATAGTTCTTGGCCTCGAACTTCATGTCGACCCAGAGCTTTTGGGCCATTTCTGTCCAGGTCTTTCGCGTGTTCCATTCAACACCTCCAGGTCTGTACCCATACAGAACGCGAGTGAGTCTTCTGTTCTCCACCTTGTCCAGCCGATAGCGGCGGAAGTCATCGTAACCTTCCCTTCCAATACTAAAGCTCAGGAAGAACAATAGGGGCAAGATTGTCGTATATGTTCCGGTAGTGCTGAGACCCGGTATCAACTGTAGAATTCCTACAATAAGAAAGTAAAAATTGGCGATCTTCGAAAATTGAAACCACAACTGGCAAGGGAGGAAGTTCCAGATGGTGTAGCGGCTGGATCGAATGGCGTTGCTGATGTATTCCTTGCCACTTCTTTCGTCAATGAGAGGGAAATTTCGCGAAGCATCAAGGTCGATATGACGTCCGTCCTTGCTGGGGGAATTGACACGTAATCGAAGAACTCCTCGAAGTATGATCTCCTTGTACCACACAATGGCGCTCTCCACGTTCACATTCTTGCGCTGTCGTATCGTTGAATGCAAGTGGTGAAACCAAGCTGTGCCCAGAGACCTTCCGCGGCCAGCTGATTCAAGGTTGCTGGCAGCCTCAACATCTTCCCTCGCTTTCTCAACGACGTCAAACCTGGTACCAGTCTGCTCCTTCCAGCGCTTTTCGGGCGCCATTCTCTTGACGATATCGAGTGCCAAACTCGTCCCCAATAACCCAGCATCCACTTGCCCCAGTTTCACGTCCTTATTTAAAAGTACTTCCCAGCCAAGTGGCAATTCACACCTTGCTTCTCTGGTTACGCCTCCAACGCCTCCTCATTTGGACACTCTCACCGTGCCATTTCAATCACGCAGAGGGAAGCGACAGTGTTGAATCAAGTAATGAGCTGCGCGATTCTGTGGCCAACTTTGGCTTCTTGAATCACGATCCACCTCATCGTGATTAATGCAAGTAAATGGGATAATGACCGCAATAACGTGTGAAATTTGTTCTTGATCCCATCATGTGTACACTATGGCTGCAATTTCCTGAAGGGTGGGCTGACCAATCAAGATGTCGCGTAATAACACGGGGGGCGTGTGTTTAAGACTTGGCGATTCGCTTCCACTTGGAGCACTTCTCTCCACCTCCTGCGAGCATCCGTTCTTGTCACCGCCGATGACATCGTGCCCATGGCTTCCTCAGTGAGGATCAGCGTGACACCTCTGCTTGCGTGACACTCTGCGGGTGGTGTTATGGGAGTCATCGAGGGTGTGTGATGGTTGTCTCACGCGCTCGGGAACTATGGAAATTCAAAATCTGACAACGCGCTAAGCCTATTTCACATGAATATCACATGACATATATAGTTGCTTTCATCCTCTGATTGCTCCAGTGAGCATTATGAATACAAAGTCTCCCTTTCGTCAAAGTCTCAAGTGGTCTACGGTTGAAAACAAAAAAGCCTGGCCCGGGGCTCTACTCTAACGCTTGAAGTGGGTATCGGGAAGCGGTATGAAATCTAAACTTCCGTCACGGGCTTGCCTTCTGGCCTGCACATCCATATGAAAAACAACACCATCCCCGAACACAGCATCATCGTCAAGAAAGCCGCTCCAGCTGTGTCTCGCACCCTTGGCGGCATCTCGACAATCGGAGCTGGAGTCTCACGAATCCCAGCGTTCGGGTTCCCAACGCTCGTACCTCCTGTGGTGTTCGTGAGAGGAGGTTTGACAGCGTCTATCATATTACTCAGCACAATCTCCATAGCAGCCATCTGCTGTCCGGCACCTTGGCTGCCGTCCCAACGTGCACCCAATCTCCAACTGAGCCCGCACATTCGTCCATTAGCTCCTCCTGAACATTGAAGCGCTGCAGCTCGTGCTGAAGATGCGAGTGCAGGCATGATCTGTGCCTTCGTGAAGGCCGCCATTTGTGTCGTTGCTGCCAATGATCGAGCGAGGAATGCTTTGAAGGAGAGCATGTCGACGTCACAGGACATGTTTGCTTCGCAGCTTAGTTCGACTGCGATGCCGTTTTGGAAGAATGCATTCAGGGTTGCATTGAGGAGGAGCTGCGTGCGGTTGGCCCACAAGGCGGAGCCCCCCGTCTGTTGAGCGGTGCGATTAGTCTTTCGTCCGCCATCAGCGAGGGATTTAGGTGTGTGCAGAATGACACTAACGTAGTTATACATTGTTGCTGCTCCCAGCAAGAAAAGGGCATTATTGTACGTATACGGGATCCCATTGATGGCAGTGCAATTGCTCTGAACAGTCGCGCCGTCCCACACAATGTACCCGCCCGCACCTTGTCCATTGATCGAGAAGTTCCTCGACGCATTTCCATATGGCTGCAACTCCATCAGACCCTTGTACGTCATCCAATTCCAGACTGTATCAGCCCAGTCCGCATAACTCTCATTTCCGGTATATTTAGCCAGCCGTGCTCCAAGATTGAACATACAAGCATTAGAGATGGAGTTCTTGTAAGTATAGCCAATGTCCCAAAGATACACTTGCCAGCGCAAGCCACCGCCGCACACTTGATTTTGGAGCTCATTCTCGTAACGGGTAACATACTCGTTGAATACTGCTTGAGCGAGGCTGAGCCATTGTGGTCCATCTGATGGTGGGTTCTGGAAATTCATCTCAGCGGCAGTCATTGCTGCCATGCCCCAGAATCCTAGGATGAGTAAGCTTTGTCAGCTTCCTATTTATTCGCCAAATGGCCAATGACTTCTCCCTTCATCTCTCCCTTTGACTCCAAAAAGAACAAAAGTACGTGCCTTGATCATCATTCCCCATACCATTCGTCTGGTTTGGAGGCAGGTAATTCCAGCGCGGTCCAACCTGAAAAAGCAGTCCCTGCTCAACGACATCATTGTACGTCGTATCGCCCGTATAATACCAATAGTCTATCAAACATCCCCACATTCCCCCAGACTCCCACCAGTAGTAGTCTGGGTATGGGAGCTGTCCGGGAGTTTGTCCGGTCAAATTGCCTTTATAGAAACTCATCATATCGTAGGCCAAGGTGCTCGCAACGGACTTAATCGAGTCTGGAGGTGGTTTGAGTTGAAAGCCTGACGATGAGAGGTTAGAAGCTCTTACCTACGGATGAAAGGTTGACGCTGATGGCTGCCGTAAGAGTGCCATAGAGCCAGAGGAGCTTGTGTATATGACGAAGGTGTGGTAGTGAAAACATATTGAATCAAGAGTCATGTGACAGGTGAGAGGGATCTGTAGAACACAAACCCTCAAGGTCCATTTAGACGCCTCAATATGTCAGTCAAGTCAGAATGCATATTTATTGTTGAATGGCTTCCTCAACAAACGGTGAGCTACGAGATATGATAAAGCGAGATAAGAACGAGGGATGTGGGATTGAAGATACTTGAGAGCGCAGATTTCAAATTCTAGACTACCTACATTTTATCCGCACATGTGAAACTGGCAGATGACCAAATTCGCAGGTCTATCATGGTTAAGTCCTACCTGTGATCTCATTCAGTGTTGTCGTCGAGATGGACGGGTGGTCCCGCGGCACTGGACCACGGACGTGCATTCGCGACGCTATTGGCTCGTTTTTGAACTGTGCAAGCGATCCACTTGCACCCCACACCTTGGAACAGTTCTCCCTCCATTAACCCATGGCTAGAGAGGAGAGACCAAACAGGCCGTTTCCCAAGGTCCAGCTACTTGGAAGAAGTTAGTAGGGCTTTTTGACTCATCGAGATGTCTTTCGGGTACTCAGTGAGTGACTTCGTCTTGCTAGTTCAGCTCGCCCGTCAAACATATCGCAACTGTCAGAAGGCTGGCGAAGAATACGCCCAAGTCGCACAACAAAACGCGTAGCCTCCATAGTATCCTCAAATTCTTCACAAAGAAGCTGAACAACCTGACTCGGTTATCTTCAAGCAAGATGCGAGTCTGCGGCCGAATTACTCTCCTTGATCAGTGGATGTAAAACTGTTCTCGGCGAGCTCGACGGCATCTTGGGAAATATGAAGGCTTGAAAGCTGGGAGAACAGTTGGTGTAGGGAAGAAGATGTTGCATCGACTCAGATTCGGCTCAAAGATAGAGGACCTCGCCGTTGTTAGGGGCAAACTTATTACCTACACTTCCACGCTCTTGGTCATTCTCGACACAATGCAGCTCAAAGCAACTGGCGGACTCAGAACGACAATGGAAGCTGGATTCGCGGAGATAGGAGGCGATTTTGCAGAGATGCGATGAGAGATCCTAAGCACTGCCATTCGAGAAAGAATTGAGCATCGTCATGGCTCGCTTTTGTCGTTATCGTCCCTTTCGACTTTTGATGGGGATAACAAGAACACCTGGAAGAGCTTCCGGCGGGATCTCATTAGTAAAGGATTCCGCAGTCGAATCTTGGATATGCACAGAGATGTGCTTATTGCTTATATGATGAAGATAGATCAAAGTGGATTTCTCGACAAGGCGGCCCCCGGTGTCTAAAGATCCTCATTTGATGCAAAATCCGTGGTGGGCAAAATGCCTCCATGGAAACCATCCAATCGTCGTCGGATCTACAAATACCGGGTGATGTTCCTAGTTCTCCGGAACCAGTAACTGCCGAACCCAGTATCAATATTTCGGATGAATCAAATGTATATACTGCGTCATAGGAGGCTGAGAAGCCTCCTTGATGGAGGAAGCGTGCAGATCTGGATACGGTCAATTCTTTATCCGACCTGAAGACGAAAGAGAAAGCGGATTTTCGAGCACAGCCTCCAAGAATTGGCCGCGCTTCATCGTCTTCCACCCGACCAAGACAGTATGAAAGCAGTGCAATTACTGCACGGAATCAGAGTGCCCTCCAGAATATCTCCGCAACGTCCAGACCCTTCAGCAGGCTTGAATATGCCATCTGCGCCAATATCACCATTAATTGAGACACCCAGGTCAAAAATGCAAGCTTCTCAGCCAGACCTAAATATCTGCTAGCCAGGGCTTGGGTATCATTCATCAAGTCTAAATCCCAATCGTTCATCTTTATGAGGCGTCCATGTCAAGTCACTATTCCCAGGTATACCTGATCAAAGGTAAAGTTACACCCGTAAAGTCCGAGCTCGTCAACGAACAATTGAGGCGATTCCATTGGCGAATGCAGAGAAGAACGATTGCAAGCAGCTTCAAGGCTCGCATACTGTATTTCTTGTACAGAAAGTTCAGCACTAGAATGTATTCTCCAAAGGAAAAGGTAAACTAAGCTTGAAGTGGACAGTGGTGCCTGCTGACTGCAGCAGGCTCGTGAAACCACAGCTCTGGATTGCAGAGCACTGTTGAAGATTTGTGTGATACAGGTCCTTTGCAATAAAGGCCCCGTCTCAAATTGCTAACGACTTGCTAAACTATACTAGACATTCAAAGGAATCGACGAACGAGAGGGTGCAGACAACTGCTGAGCTGTGATGGAGTGTTCCGTAAGCGGAAATGTCGGTCGAATATATTCCCTTATTAGCAAATTCCGAAGAATCTATTTCATCCATCAGTCCTTGAACGCAGAGCAATTTCAGCTTTCTCGAGCGCTTTCTTCAAGCCATCCAGCCGCTCCTTCAGTTCCTTCCGCGCAGCCCTCGTCTCTTCATTTTCACCCACAAGTTCCTCGAGCTCTTCATCCTCCAAATCAAAAATCCAGTTCCGGTCGAACAGTCTCAGGGGTCCGTTTGGGCCCAGCAGATGCCTCTCAACAACCTGAATGATGACATTATCTACAAATCTCGGATACGCTACTTTCCAGTATGCATATAGCCAGTCATGTACTTCATAGACCTTCTTATTGTTAACATAAAATTGCTCGCGAGCTGATACCTGGTCGAAGGATACTTCAGAGGGGTTTGCCTCAGTTGCTGGATCCTTTTTCTGTTGGGCCAGCTGTAACTTCACTTGTCTTTCTATGCGAGGGCGCTGGCACTCCGCGATGAAAATCTCGAGTTGAGGATTCCAGCTGTCGATGTAGTCACGATCCTTCAGGATATTGCGGAGCTCAGCCTTGGCGTCCTCGAAAGCTTTTATTTCCCGCGCTCTGAGCTTCTCGCGGATCTTAAGACGTAAGGCGTCATCTTGGCATACAAACATGAACAAATCGTCGTTGCAAGCTTTGATGGCGTCTTCGACCTGCTGGATATAAGCTTTCGTTTCGGTTTCCCAAGATTCGGTTTGCTGTCTGACGAGTTCCTTTTTGAGACTTCGAGGCGCGTCGTGACGAGGTTCTGAGCCACGGTGGGCGTCCCATGTGTTGTTAATCCAGTTCAAGATTCCACCAGCCTCATCATCATTGTCGTTCACCTGCCAGTGATACTTAATCGCTTTATACTGGATTGCAGATTCAAATCCGTCGTTGAATATCTTAATATGATATCTGAGACGAGACGGATGATTTGGGTTGTCCACAAAACGATAGTCGCCATTCAAGGACCTTTCGACCTCTGCCTCATACATCGTTTGGATCTCCGATAAGTGAACTCGCTGATCCCGTGGCTTATCCCGTGGCTCGCCCATACTTTGGATCTTCGTATTATATTCAATCTCAAGACTTCTCATCTTGCTTCTCAAACGTGGAAAATTTTCCTTTACCCGTTTGTAGAGGTGGCCTTGGAGAGTGCGCTTCAAGCGCTGAATTCCCAGAACATTGGGGTCAATCGCGGGGAAGTTCAAAGTGGCCTCTTTCCATTTGCCGCTTCCAAAAAATTCGTCCTCCTTCCTGTCTCGTTCTTCGAACGATTCTCCATCTAGGATCTCCTTGGAGCTGCGATTTCTCACAGCAAACCATCCGAGTTTGAGATGATGCTCAGAACCCGCGCGATTTCTAAGCAGATTGAATATCTATGATGCACAATGTTAGGGCGAGAAAAGTAAGGACAGCATGTATGATACGAACAATTTCGTGGTCCGCTTCCTCGATTCTGTCAGGTTTCGTAATGACGCCAATAGTTCGATCGAGTGCGTGTTCCTCCGTGACCAAATTGAGCCACTTTTGATTCACAATTACATTACTTGCAGGCGTAATTGCACTGTTGTGAGTGGACGTAAGCTTGTGACTACTGCAGGAAATTGGATAGGAGGGAAGTACGAGCAAGGAAGGGCGCAGGACGTACAGAACAATTGCTTCTTCGTTTTTGATGTACTGACGTGCCAATTCTACCGAGAGTTGAATGTCTGTTGTCGCTCCACCTGTCTTTAAGTAAGCTTACTGCAAGTGGGTGGCCCCATCACACACAAGAATGAGTGTATAAGAAGAGCTGAAGTTCCGAAAGAGACTTACTGCTGACGAGCCCAGGAATGTCGACGATACTGAAGTGAGCCTGGTTCGGTTTGCGTACAGTGATCTGCAATCTATGTTTTAGGAGCTGAGGCATCGGAGGTTGTCTCAGGCCCGTTGAGCTAATCCCGTGCTTTGCCTGTACCCCCTTCTTGGAAATTCCAGGCGGAAGCAGGTTGATCGGACTCATCTTATCAAAGGCGTCATCAATGTCCTCCCTCAAGTTCTGATACACCTCAACCCACTCATCGGATTCGAAGCTTTTGGGTGGGAAAGGTGCAGCCTGAGATGTACTGGGTCCGTCCATTTTCACTTCGATCTTGTAACCAGGTCTCTCGGAAGGGCCACACCGGCGGATTGTGGTCTCTGTAACAAAACGGGTGCAAAGATCACCGGCGACTGGGAACGGGAGTCGAGTGAGGGCTTGGAGGACGGAGGACTTTCCAGTGCTTGTATCGCCAATAACTACAATCTTGAAATTTAGGTCAGCGACAGTATGAGGCCTCACAGGTGCGAGGCATACCTGGGGAATATGAAGCTCCTCATTTCGGAGAGAGTCAATTTTGCGTATATCATCGACAAGGGCGAGCAGCTTCTCTCCATCGTCCCCCATCATTTTCCCGAGTTCAGCCTCATCTTTGATATTGTTGAACTCGGGCGATAATAATTTGTTTCTAATGACCCAACTATTCGTCTTCTGGAGATTTGGAGCTATGAAATCCGAGTCAGGATCTTTTTTGGAATTCCTCAAGTCTTTCGGTTGACTGTTTGTGGTATCCGAGTCGCCGTTCATGATTGTTGGTTGACTTGTCCAGTCGTCGCTGCTCCCAATGGATGAGATGGATGATGTACTTGCCGCTGTTTGCATAATAACTAGAAAATTGAAGGCAAGATGAAAATAAATAAAGACAAATTGAAGGAAGAGCAGATAGGAGCACAAAATGCGGGAGGTTGGGGTCAAATAACAATTGCTGGAAACACCTTGAGCACAAACTAACAAGAACCATGTCGCAGCTTGTCTGCATCTAGGAAGGTATGAAGCTCAAACAGAGAAACCTCTGTAACGAAACTGACAGGGAAAAGATGTACTGTACGAACTCAGTGGCCCTGGTTTCCCGGTTTCCCGGCATGCAAGTCACTATGGCGGCTGGGAGGGAGGCGTACGAAGGCCGCGCAATTGAAAATCGTCCATTTTCAAAATTTAGGCAAGACCTTTGAAAAAAGGGTCTCAAAGACAATTGATTTTGAAATGTAACCAACAATTCCAGAAACTTAAAATCTGGCAAAAGATAGATATGCTTCTATTCTTTTACTCTTCTTGACTTGAGAGTGTTTTGATAAGGTTTGGTGTGTTATAAATTGGCGCGTTCTTAGAGATTCGGGAAATTTTGATGATCGGAGAACTGGATGAATTTCGGTTTCTTGGCATGCGGCTAAGGCTCGTAAAGTTGAGTTGAACCTTACGCTCCATACCTGAAAGACACACAAGATCCATAATTTGGCGAAGGCTAACCCTTTGAGTGGTCAACTTACGATGGCAGGCGCGATTGATCCCTACGGTATCATCTCGTTTCCCAAGCTGGAAGTCGATTCGAGGTTTGACATCTCCCCCACATCCTGCGCGGCTATTAAGGTGCGGCAAAGATTAACGGGATCTACCCGAACCATTCCAGAGCGGCAAAATTCATTCGGAGGTACTAAGCTAGAACTTGCTCTCTGATTTCATACCAGTACCTCAGGGCATCATTCAGGCGTTGTTACCAAAATTGACCTCTTTCTCGACGCTCGTAAGCTGGCCTCTTCCAATTCTTCGAAGCTCGCACAGCCCACTCCTCTCCCTTGTTGTCGGTGGAGGGGAAGACTGCTTCGAGAAGATGAGATGGCATGATTGGAGAAATTCATCTGCGTTTCCACAATTTAGTTCGGCGAAACAACAGCCCCTGCATGTTGGTGTTGGTGTTTTCCGCCTCAACATAGTATTCGCCAATTTTCGATAACCATGCAAGGCCGCGACAATTTGGGTAGAATTTGAAACCTTAAATTTCAGACAGCTTTTGTTTCGTGGATTATCTTCAGACGATCTATTTTAGGAGAGCTCAAGTACTCTCTGATCTCTCGAATATGATCTCGTGAGGTGGGGCAGAAAGGCTTCTCGGAATCAAGAAGGTCCCGCAGCTTCCCATACCCGCCACAAAGAAGAATGTATTTAAGCGCTACGTTGTGATTGCGTCCGAGACGTGCAGGAAGACAGCCTTGCATCTTTTCCTGTCACACCTCATTTTTTCAGGCTACTCCCCAAAAAGATCGGGGGCTGGTTATGTAGACAAAGCATTAGGTCTATTTCAGAAGGTGTCTACTTTGGGGTCCCTAGGAGCTTGTTTGGGCTCCATGAACATCTCGTCAAAACTTGACAAATTTGATATGACGTTAAGAGAACGCTAGGTCAGACCAAGTGTTGATTAGCTGAGAACCCGGAAAGCAGAATCACATGATGTGATGCTCAGGGGCTGAGCCGAGGTTGAGGGTGATTAGCACCCGAGCAAGAGCGACAAGCTTATTTACTAACCGAATACGAAGCAGGGTTCTCAGGGTCCTAAGTACGTAGGCTATCACGGGGCGTCTCCGCGTCCTTCGGCGCTCGATTAAAATACGTAAATATTTCGACTACACCACCGAACCCAACAAACATCATTCTTAAAATTTACTCCTTAATTTGCTATACAAAGGTTGTTTGCTCGCTTTTGCAGAGTTCTGATTGGCCGGATTGTTTCTGCATAATTAAGCGAGGGAGAAAAGGGGTGAATCAAGTCTATGAATTAAAACGTCAAACCCGTTCGGCCACGTCCTAATCTCCAGTTCCGTGCCGTGGAGAAGGTTTTCTGTCCCTGGCACCTGCTGGGCCAAGTTCTGTCGCGTAATCTTTCTTAATCTGAAGGAGGAAACGTACTCGCCCGAAGGTATGCAGTTTGCCTTGACCTGGAAAGTTCCACAGAGCTAGACTTGGTCCCCAAGCAACCCTACCTTTGATCACCCAAAAGCCCAGTGAGTGTGTCTACACTTTCCATATTCGAGAGCTTAGGATCGAAGTGCAAAAGACCAAGGAGTTGGAAACGAAAAATGGGGTAATTTGCAATTTGCATGCGTTCTTCAGAGCCGGGTGCCTTCCCCACTGATCTCGCGCCTATTTTAAGATGTTACAGTATCCTCGCACTTTCTTCAAATTTGTTACCAGGCTGTCACTAGCAGCGCACACTGACAAGCTGCGTCACTTATGTTAAAGCTTGTTTGCAAGGCCGTAAACCATGTGCAAATTCTTGGGTACTGTCGAAGAGTGAAGACTGCCATCGCTCGCAAATTTCTTGAGGTTGTATTCCGATATGCGTGGGCTGAGTGCGAAGGAACACTTGGATTTTGTGAGGGCAATGGTGGAGCAATGAGCTATTCAAGTGTCCGGGATGCACTTCTACTTCTATGCATGTCCACGATCAGAAATGGCCACCAGCACACTTTGTATAGAGTATAAGCCTATCCTTTTTTTTAAAAAAAAAAAATTGGTCAGACGGAAGAGGGTGCAGGGCGACAGGAAGGCACGGTGACGATTAGACATCGAAAGCCCGGGTTGCTTTGGGAGAATCAGGGTTCAGGAACTCAAACTGTGTCTCGTAATGCATTGGAAGGAGTTGGTTTGGCTGACAATGGATTTATTTCTGTCTACTGAACTTCCGTTCCAATCGCTTTCTGGTACAGGAGCAACTCGCCAGAACGCACAATCCATGTATGCATCAAATACCACTTCCCAGGGGACACGATTCGCTAAAAAACACAATCCATATTGCGTCATCCATCCAATATCACTTTCCAGTTTCCAAGCCAAAGGGGCAATCAATCAGTTCCGTAAGCCAAGATATCACGGGAAAGGTACCGGTGGAACTTGCTTCGTCCATGAGGTGCACCGAGAAGGAACTCCAGGCAATCACGACATGCCTTTTTAACCTCCAGAGCCTTCTGTTCGGCCGCACCCTTCTCTCTGGCCGTCTCCATCCCAAACGTAACCACGTACTTCAATCCATCGGCACGGACATGATCAGGGTTAAAGTCGGCGATCAAATTATTGAGTTTTCGGATTCCATTGATCGTAGGCTCAACATCGGGGTTGAAGAATTCGAGGCGGGGGCGATTCGAACCAGAGAGGTCGATTCGTTCAGGTTCAATGGCTTGCTTGTCGGGTTCAAGTTTTGGCTTTCTCTGAATTGGTCCACCCTTGGAGTCGACGGTATTCCTGCGCTTCGTCGTGGTGGACTTATTCTATGTGTCACGTTAATCGAATTCTATCGATGCTAATAAAAGAGGCCATGGGGATCCCACCTTCTGATTCTTCTCCGCCATTTTCTTTTCTTCATCGGCGTCAACTGCACCTTTAGCACCAGGTTGGTCGATGGACGTTGAGCCGCTCCCCTCAGACTTGTGGCCTCCGCGCGCAACCTCGAGCTCGAGTTCAAGGGCTTTGACCTTGTTTTGGCGAACCTGGATTTGGTGGTTGTAATCATTGATTCTGTCTATAGAGGCTTGATGCATGTTGTGGGCTTTCTGAAGTTCATTCTGACGGGCCTTCAACTTTTCAGGGCGAGTTTCGGTTTCAGTGCATTTTTCGTGTTTCGTAGCTCTCTTCTTGGCGTTCCTAATCGTACGGTCTTCACCCGCAATATCGTTTTCAAGAGACTTAATTTCGCACTGGATAGCCTTAATGTTGGTCTTAAGGTTCTTAACTACGGTCATAGCTTTGCCATTCGTAACCTCGACTCTCTCTCCACGGTTATCTCTCTCAGAGCTTTTAGTCTGTACCTTCACATCGAACGGGGATTCGGTAGTCGAAAGAGCCTTAGAAGCCTCCAAGTTGTTTAATTGAGGAGCGGTGGGTTGAGGTTCATGGTCCTCGGCCGCAACCTCACCTTTGGAAACGACAGGTTGAGAAGCCTCCAGGTCATTGACCAGAGGAGAGATGGATTGCCGATCAAGGTCCTTCGTTGGGGTAGCTTCGATAACGAAAGCTTGAGAAACCTCCTTGTCGTTGACTAGAGGAGAGGCGGATTGCGGTTGAAGGTCCTTGGGGGCGACACTGTCTGAAGTGACAGGTTGAGAAGTCTTCATGTTGTCGGCCTGAGGAGAGGGAAGTTGCGGTTCAAGGCCGTTGGTCGTAACACCGTCGGCAACGACAGATTGAGAAGCTTCCATGTTGTCGACTTCAGAGGTGGGCTGCAGTTGACGGTCCATGGCAGCGACACCACCGGAGTCGACAGGTTGAGAAGTCTCCATTGTTGAGACTTTGGGTAAATATCTGGGATGTCAAAACTAAAGAAAGGTGAGTGGGTCGTTCTATAACGAGGATTGTGGGGAAACTTACTAGAATGGAGGATGTACTCTGAAGAGTGTGTCTCCTAAAACAGGGATCTTCCGAAGAAGATTCTCGTCGAGAGATATCGTAGTCAAAAATTTGGTATGGAGGGAAAGGGAGTGGAGTGGACTTGGAAAAGTAGAGGGAGGGGAGAGGGAGGGAGGAGGGAGATGGAGCTAGCAAGACGGAAGGAGGCACAATCGTACGACAAGTGAATAAATCTCCAAGGACCTTCAACAGCGTATTCAGTTGAATACTTGGAAAAGAGCAAATGCATGGACTAATTCTACATGAATGGCTGCCTCGGAACAGACATCTAAGAAAAAGTAGGAAAGATACTATCCGAGGATTGCTGGGAAAGGGGGAACTTCTTCTTGCTTGACGCCCCAGGACCACAGTCGACGGCATGGAAATTATGGAAAGGAAAATAAGTCCCAACTATTGCTTAGCAATCAAACTTTTGCACATTCTTGTCTCTAGATATCTTGCTGTTCTCGCCGGCGAAGGTAAAACGGATGTTAGTAACTCAACGAACCCCAGTTATGTCATGAGGCCGTCATTGGGAGGACTTCACGCCAAATCCAGGGAGTTCTCAACTGCGAAGCCATAACACAGTTTTTACAGATCTTCCTCCCTAAACCCATAACGTGTCAATATATCGAAAGGACAGCAAAGTCGAGATGAATATCATGGCCGCGATGAGGCTCAATTATAGGAAGGATTTCTCCAAACCTGGGATACCGATCTCCATTGGGCCGATCCACTTGTATTCGTCTGGACCTCCTACGAATTTCAAATAGTTTATCAAGACAAGCAAGCAGCCTCGAGCATCGCAGATAGGACTCTCGAGAACCCACGAATTAGGAAATTCTTTTAAGACAAGCAGAATCTAATAGTGCAGAAACAAAATCAACGATTCTAGACTTCTCTATAATTGCTGATACAACTACTTGGAATCCACCACTCCCATAGGCCCAGGGGAGGGAGACACACTTGCTAGGCCGGACAGCCCTGATATCAAATCACTCAGTTTTAGCATCTAAGGAGCAGAGATAAAAAAATTAATAAACTACGCCTCGCTATGCTTGTTATGCTTCACAAGTGTTATACAAGCTCCAAATACCCTGGTATATGCCTTGCCCATTCCCCAAAATGTCAAACTCCGAACGCTGTGACCTCATGGATCTATTCCCCAAATCTCTCGGTCCCCTTTCCTAAACCTTTCTATCATCCGACTCCTCTCTCTTGAGACTCAGATTCTTCATTCCCGTTATCACCTCGCCATCCACATCCCTCTGCGTCCCCTGGTTGGCCTTGAGCTGTAGGGGCTCTATATCGACAACTTGCGTACCTGGCTCATCCTCGGGACCAGGTGTAACGCCCTCGTCATCAGGCTCCTCATCAGCCTCCAACATACTACTCGTTAACTCTTCCTCATCCACGCTCCCCGACATCATACTATCACCCAGCCCATTGTCGCCATCATCGATCGAGTCTCGACTGATATAACTATCACCTAACTCCTCATTCCCCTCATCCTCATCTTCACTCAGATGATCCTCCTCTGCATCCTTCTCGTCACTCTCACTCGCACTAAAGTCGTCCAGCTCAAGAACTGGATCCCGCCAGTAAGTAAAATCCGTGTATTCCTCGCCACCTCCCTTAACCAGCGAGTTAACAGGCGGGAAATAGTGATCCACCACCTCGCGCATGTTCACGTAGCTGTATTTCAGCTTGTTGAGAGACAGCAAGTCCAGCGAGACTTCGGCGTAGGAATTGATTGTGAAGATGCGGTTGGAGGGTATGCTGACTGAGCGGTAGGACAGCGCGTCTGTGAATCTGTTACCAAATCCTGCGTAGAATGGTGTGCGGTTGGGTCCGAAAAGGTTCTTGATATCGCGCAGACAGGCCATTTTGAAGACTTCAGGTTTGCGGATATACAGCTCTCTGCGTAGGGCTGCAATTGTCCGATCAGGACTCATGATTGTGGGACCTTTGGGCAGACGATATGTTTCTTGGACGACGCCTGCGAGGTAGGCTCGTGTTGTATCTGCTTGGCCTACTGAGCGGGAGGTCAAGTACATGATGTTGTAGCCATTATTCACAATCTCGGTGTATAGCTTCGCAACTCCAATGTGTGTCCAATCGCGCCCGATCATATTCAAGACCTGGCCTAGGGCATCGGATTTCGTGATTGTGCCATCGATATCAGATATCACAATGGGAACATCGTAACGCCAAAGGTACATGTATGCTTGGCAGGTTGCTCGATTGACCGTGAAGCTCATCGGATTCGGACCCGGCTTGAGACCTAGAGATTTGAGTTGATCGCTCGTCAAACGCAATGTCTTGGCATAGTTGCGATTCGGATCCCCTGCAGACTCAGGGGGCGTCTTGGGTGGCGTTTGAAGGCCGAGAGCTCCGCTTTCAGAATCGGCTCTGCGATGAGAGGAAACTAGGGGGGTGCCGACACTCTCTTCTTCGCTGTGATATCCTGGGTCTGACGCAGTATCGCTGGTCAAGACGGCATAATTGGGGATGCCGGCCAGAGCCGCCCTTTGACTTGCCGCCTCCTTTGCTTCCTCGCTGCTGTATATCCATAAATTGCCGTTCTCATCAGCTCCAATGAGAGCTCCAATATCGTAATTGCCCTCCAATTCTTCGGACAGCATTTTCCTTGCGATTACCTCTGCTCGAAGAGCATCGTCGTCGCTACTTTTGTATCCCGTCATATCCAACATCAAATCACCGGTATCCGTAACTTGACTCGGTATGTTTGAAGCAGACAACCTGTTCGACAAAGCCACAGCTCGTTCTATCGCCTCTCTGGTTGGTAAGGGAGGTGGACTGTTCGATCTCTCGGTGAAGGAATCGGGGCCATCGTGGGGTTGGGGAGTTGGTGTCATGGAGCGAGTTTGTCGTTCCCTTTCTGATCCATCACTGGTACGTGTGCGTGCTGAAGAAGGTAGGATATCATCGGTAGCAGAGCGTGATGCAAGACCTGCCCAATCTCCTGATATTGGTCGTGCAGGTTGTTCGGGGGATCCTGTGAGTGGTGTAAGAGCACCTTGTATATGTTAGCATTGTCTTGGAGAACTTGTGTGAGAGCTTACTTAGATTGCTCGGCCTCCGGGGCACAGATGATGAAAATACCCCTGGCCCAGGCCTCGTTGTTGTACTTCCAGATCTTGACTTTCCACCCGCAGTATCCAAATCCAAGAAGTCCGGTTCTCCCAAGTTGGAGGCATTTGAACTCTCAGCTAGTAGGGGAGGGCTTGAAGCTGGAGACACCAGAGGGGACGTTTGCATAGCCTCCGGAATATTATCACTCGTCTCAAACACAAAGAATGCCTCTCCTCCCTCCCCAAGTTTCATGGCGTAATCTTGCTTTGCATTGTTCACACGGAATTCGACTTTCTTCTCGTACGGTCGGAGGAGGGAGAATTTTCCGAAGCGGACGTGGAAGGGAGAGCATGCCAGCGATCCATCCTCCTGCTCAACAACTATAACATCGATAGCACCACTGAGGGTTGCTGGGTTGATTGAGTTCCATGTTTTCGAGACTGATCCGCTGATACTTCTAACGTACTGCATTGCCTGGGGCTGAGGACAAGATGGTGACACCGAGTTCAATTGGAATTTGGCGGAAATGACAGGATTTGTGTATGATTATTGTAATTCGTATATACAGGAGGAAGTTGTAGGGTTCGATCGTTTGTGCGCGCAATGCTCTTCTATGATCTGATACAGGCGGGGTGATCCTTGTCGTTCGTTTGATGTCAAAGGCCGTGTAGGAATGTAGAGCTCGAATTTGAAGAATTGCGCAATTAATATTGGGGTTCTATTGAACGATGCAGATACCATACAGGGAGGACCGAACTTGGAAGGAAAAGAATATATGGGAAAGGGATGTTGAAGGATGTTGAGCAGAGTTGGGGACAAGAGCGTGTTCTGATGTAGTCAGCGGCGAGGGTTGGGATTTCGCGTGACGACAGCATTAATCCTTGCATTTCGGTCACGCAGCCAGTGGCCAGCCACAATTGAAGGCGCCGCTTTGATCCGCATAATAAGCCGAGGGATATTTTAAACACAAGCGCCGCCAGCGAGGTTTTCTATTCTCTCTTGCTCGGCTGCTCAAAAGGTCAAAAGTCGAACAGCTGTCCAGGATATTAATTGCCAACCAGTAAAGTGCAGAACTCCCAATCGATGGGCTTGCAAGGTGGCCATTGACAAAGACACGTACCAAGTGGGTGCTTCTGTCAAGGGTTCTGCGTCAGGCGATTCGGCTTCGCTTGCATGTGAAAGAATACGTTTCATTTCCTGAGCACATGTCAGGAAGATAAAGGAGAAGCCAGTCTTGTGTCAAATGTATTCTCCTCAATTCCCAAATCGTTATGTTCTCCAGTGCGTTTAGAAAGGCGGTGTAACTCAACGAGTCATGGCAGATATCCAGTATTTCGAATATCTGTTTTAATACCGAAGAACATCCTGAATTACTATTCTCAACGTCTGATTTACCCCCTCCCCCCCTCGGAACATATCACTGTTAGACTCCAAGTCGGCAGAGAAAGATGTTCTATTTACCTATAGAAAGGATGTGACCGAAGCCCCACCTGAGGCATCGGAAGTTGTCATAGCTCTGGACATGCCCCAGACGCCCTCAGAGGTGTCCTGGTATCTTTCCAAAGTGCAAATTGGACAAAGCTGGAATTTGTTCGTTTATTTGGTTTCAATAATTAAGAGCACTCTTTTTGTAGGACCCTATCTCGTCGATATCTGGACTTTGAAAGGCGGTGGATGTCGTCAGGCTCATGTCTTGACAAGGCCGCTTCCAAGCAACTTACCATCATATCCATTTCGATGGACGAGTTTTCAAAGGAGGCCATCCTAGGGATCTGAATGTTTGGTTTCCTGAGTGGCCGAGGAAGCAGTCGTTAATTTTATGGTCTTCGAAAGAACGGCTGGGATGGGATGGAAAGAGTATCGAGAGATGATTTGAGAAGACTGGTCCGGATTCCTTCCCTTGTGAGGAAGTAGGAGAAGTTTGAAGAATAACCTATGATGGGGAGGTACAGCCGCTTGAGGGGGCTGGAAAGGAATGCTTCTGACCCACCTATTCAATCTATCTTCACTCTCCAGTTCGCAGAAAAAGGAGTGCCGATGCGACTCAAGTTTCAATATCATCCATGGGAAGGGACTGTAGTATTTAAATCATACGACAAGGGCCGACAGCATTATCTTCAACCTTGCGATATTGGCGAATAGCTATATATTTTCTACTTATATGACTGTACTTTGATCTGTACCTCTCGCTGAAGAGCCGCGCAAGGGTACGTAACAAATGACTGACCGCGAATAGAACGTTGTAGGTAAAATGTAGGTTTCAAAGACCTAAAAATCCTAGAAATTTATATAGATTTAACAATTATAGGTTGCATTCCGAGAAATTTGTACGATATATACCCCATACGAGATTTGACCGAAATGCAGAATTTTCTTATTTTTCTTCCCCTCTTGCGTTTCGTCGGCATTTGACAGGAAATGCCCTTGCTCGAAATCAATCCGTGTGCCGGCAGGTGCGTTCCGCAATTACCATTGGCTGGTTCCGGCGATCCCGATCCACTTTTGCTAGCAATTTATGCATGAATGCCTCAACTTCAACGCGATGCCTCAGTGCGGCGCTGAGAAGGTCTTGGCGGAAGAGGGTGCGCCGCAGCGAATGGATGTCGGAAAACACCATAAGGGAGATAGTTTCCACGTCAACCTCCTCGTTTTTGATCCCCATACTCCTCCTGCTCCCTGGGTCTACAAATTGTTACGAGTCCTACCGAGCTTGATGATCTATCCGATATCGCCTCCTTCGCTCGACTCTGCATGAACGCTGTCACGTACTACGGCGAGCTGATCGACTGGATTTTGAGCCATGTCACAGTCGCTGACATGTTCCTCGTACAGTCCGCAGTGACTTGCGGCGCTCTCTTTTGGTTTGTGCAACCCAATGGTCGCAAGACGCGTCCGCTCAAATCACTAACACTACTCTCAAAGGCTCCTCCATCGAGCATGGCTTACCCTCTGGAAACCCGTCCCGGAACTCATTAGCATTCTAGGCGTTGAGGTCCCCGATGCACCCGAAGTCTCGCTCGCAGGTATCAAGGCCGATGCAGTTACCCTCCACTGGACGCGACCTGGACCGAATAAGCCTGTGCTCAAGTACTTGATCCAGGTCAATGGAGTCAATGGTAAGGGAACACGGATATGCGGCGGGGAGACGAGGCTAATACAAGATAGTTGGAGAATCCTCGCGGCTGGAGACCGCAATTACCGTCACAGGATTGAAACCGTGTCACTTCTACAACGTCCGAGTCATTGCTGTGGGTTCGAATAACTTTCAGGCTGGGAGTGGGGTCATACGATTGAGGACATACGGTCGGGATGGACGTCCACAACTGGCGAATGGTCGCGTGCCGTCGAATTTCTCCCTTGAAGATCAACAAAATGGCGCATTGGCAGAGAGTAGTGACGAGTCGCCTTCTGTGAGGAGCCATGGAGTTGGAATCGAAGCAGCCGCGCTCCCGGAAGGAACAAATATCATGGCTCGGGAATCAGGTGCTGTCGTCTCAGGGCAGCGAAGAAACACTGGAGGTAGGAGACATTCGCCATCGAACGCTGCCGCCGACCAAGCAGCCCAAGCCCCCGCCCAGTCCAAAGAGCCAGAAGAATCCATGCAGGAGTTGACGGAGAAATTTGAAGCGATTCGGAGAGAGACTGACGAAATAGCGAGTCAGATTGTTAAAGACTCCGAGGAATTCAAGTCTCAAATCCACGATCTGACGAGGGAGAGGGATGAAAAGAGACAGGCTTTGAAAGAGAAGGAGGAGGCTAGTGAGAAGTTGAAGAAGGAAGTGCATTATTCAGAACGAGCGAATCGACAAGCGCAGAACCGGAAGACCCAGAAGGAGAAGGTCCTGCGTGACAAGCAAGCCGAGAGAACGAAAATGCAGGATGACCTGGTGAGGTGGAGGAAGGATATAGAGGCCATGAAAGCCGAGAGAGAATCATGGCAAGAACAGATGGAAAAGCTTAACAAGGAAAAAGAAGCTAAGGTTGAGGAGCTTCGGGGAACTATTCGAAAGCGACAGCACTCTGTTAGTGGCCTGGAAGAGGAGATACGGGTGAAAGGGCTGCAAATCGAGGATCTCAAAAAGGAACGTGAAAATCTCCCAGGTGCGCAAGACGACGACGAATCACGAGAACGCGATGCAGCGGAGAAACAACGAGATGCTGATTGGGAAATAAGGGAGAGGGACCTGAGAGCTCTGCTCAGCACCCACACTATGAACTTGAGGATGATAAAGCAGGAGCTCGACAACTATCAGAATCTGTACCAAGGCCTCAGCGCGCGTCAAGCCATCAACCCATTTATGTACCATGGTAATTCCTCCGGCGTCGATTTTGATCCCACTGGTGGCCAAGGAACAGCAAAACCACGCCGAAGTCGCAATCGCAAGAGTCGAACCAACACCATATCCTCTCCAATCGCTGGCTTCCCAATCATCGACTCCCCTTACCCGAGCGCGAGTGCTTACAACAATCTTAACAATACAACATCCCCTGCATTTGCTCAAGGACCATATTTTGACCTGAGCAACGACACGGCTATGGTACCCCTCGCAGAGCAGATGAGAGGCATGAGTGAAGCTGATGTTCGCGCACTCACTGCTGGAGCACCTCTTAGTCCAACTGCAACGAATTTGCTACCCGCCGAGTTGTTCAATGATGACGATCCACCGAGCCCCGGCGCTGGTTCTACGAGATCGTTTGGCCCGGCTCTTTATGGAAACATTGGTTCAGCAGCCCTACTTGAGAACGATCCGCAATCTCCCGTATCATCAAGTCGCTCGCCCAGTCTCATGTCAAGTCCTCAGACTTCATCTCATAACCTAGCAAAGTATGGTGTCCCGAGCCATGATTATAGCGTAGATACCGACCGACAGTCCCTCAACTCTCCGGGAGCCGCCTTTGGTGCCATTGGATCCCCGAGTGGATCTGACCAAGCTGCGTCTCACAAGAGCTTCGGCAAAACCCTCTTCACGTTCCCAAGAGCACGAGGTAAGACAATGCAGGAAGATGGGCCGGCTCTTGGAAGCTTGAAACAAGGCCAGAGTCAGTCATTTCCGCGTTCTACCGAAGAACCAGATGTGATGTCTAGCAGGCACCGCCGCATCAGCTTCTCCACCAGCTGGAACATGCCAAGCTTCCTCACTCGAGGCTCGGCTGCAGGCGATGCTACGGAGGGCAATGGGCCTGCACCGGCTCGTAACGTCGGGGCAAGGAGAAGACGCGCCTTCAACATGTTTGGCTCGAATGGGGACGACCCTTCCGCCATATTTTCCGATCGCGACCCCAGCAGTCCTCGTCCAGTCTCTATTGCTTCATCGGATCTACCTCGCCCATCTACGGACAGTGCACCGTTTGGCTGGCCAGCCGCTCTTGATGGCATTGCCATCAATCGAAACAGCCCTTTGGCTACGAACTGGTCTGTCAACGTAGCCCCGACAACTTGGTCCCGCAATCCCTCCAGACGTCCTAGTATTCAGCATAGTTCCACCACCGGTTTGACAAGCGGCATCGCTAGCGACGACGATGAGTTTCTCCCTTCAGAACCCTTGGCCGGTCAATCAAGTCCTCCACCGGTTGGAGTGATTGGTACTCGGCCTCCTTCGTCCCACAAGCCCGTAACACCCAAACTCAACCCTGCTGCTCCAACATTCAAACTCTTCAACCGTACGAAAGGCAAAGAAAAAGCTGTTGAGCCTATGACTTCATCCCAACCACTGCAAACTGCCAGCACCACTTCACCTACTGAATCAAGAAAATCACGCGACACTCCTTCGATCCACACTCAAAACAGCATGGCTGAGTCTCATGAGAGTCTAGAGAGAATCTCAAGCAACACGCCATCTGAAATGACCAACCCGTCAGCTGCAAGCACGAAAGAGAAGGAATCGTCCTTCCAGAAATTACTCCGCAAGGGAAGCTCCAGCAAATTCAGTCTCTCCTCAATCCGAAACAAAGACTCCAGTTTCTTCGGTGGCAAAAAGGGCCCTGCCAGCGCCACAAACTCTGATCGAGCGGACCGTGAAGGCAGTTTCGATGAGTTTGGCGAGGATGCTGGCTTGGGTAGGAGTATGGACAGTGTGACTAGCAGTCCTATGATTGGCAGTTTGGGGTCTGGTGAGTTTAAGGGCAAAGAGAAGGAAGCTGGCACACCGAAAGAGGGGAGGATGAGCGTCAATTGGGGAAGGGCTTTTGGCATTAAGAAAGATAAAAATAAGGGCAGAGAAAGCTTGGATGTTGAATCTCGTAGTGAGGCCGAAACAACGGGTACCGAGGATGAGGGTGGTCTTTGAGTTGATGGTATCACGTAGGCTCTGACCAACTATTGTTACCAATACGCTCAAACGACTCACGCCTAGCTATGGAATAACGAATCATACTTCTTCAATTAAATCCACAAACTCGTGCAACTGAACCTTATCTAATGCAATTTGATGGCGATCATGATGGTCAAACGTGATAGTTTTCTAAATGGAGTCTCCTCAACTCTACCTACCGCCAACAACGACTCCCAAACTTAGACCCAAAATCTCATATTGTAATTGAACACGTACCGTAGTAATTGCTTAACAAGACCCTGTCTTAGTATAAGACCCCGGGCTATGTAGGAGCTGGGGTTTTCCATGTCAGATGGAGTCAAAATATATAAGATCTTAAGATAAGGGTAGAATATTCGAGTTGTAGTACTCGTTTATGATTTAATCCACTTGAAAATTAAGCCTAGAAGGGGTTAGCTAAGTATTTATAACGGATTTATTTAAAAGAGACCCTCGAAATACATGTAAGACTCGATTGAAAGGTGAATGATACAATGCCTCTTACAGTACTCTATTCCTCTGATAAGATCTGATCCCAATCACTAAAGTACTAAGAGTTGAGCTGCAAGACGGTGTCTTGTTATGCAATTAATACGGTATTTCCTGAACAAGACTCTGTGGGAATGAATGAAATACATTTCTATGAATCACGTGCCTACCCGGGCCGCAGAGCCCCTGCAATCGCATTTCGGCAGCAGGGTTCCCTTTCAGCTGAACAATGAACAAACGCATCCCCGTCCCTCTCAATCCCCAACAACCTCCCAACCCTCATATCTCACGCGCTCTTCTTACTCTCAAACGAAAGTGTGTTAAGCTCACAAGCTCACAATGTCCTTCCCACAGTTCGCACTCCTTCCCCCGGAACTCCAGCTCAAAATCTGGGCCTTCAGCCTCGCCGCACCTCGCGTCGTCGATCTCTTCGCTGTCCCCGTGAGCGAGATCTCGCAACCTGGGTTCGCTCCTGGCCCTAATGGCCACAGAGCTCCGGCTAGGACGATATTGATCCGCACCTTCATCGAACGCATCTACACCTCCCCGCAGGACTTGGGATGTCTGCAGATCTGTTCCGAGGCACGCAAAATTGCGCTCAAACGTTATTTGAAAGTGAATGCAGACACGAATTTTCGCGGGGACGCGCAGTTTGAGTGTCTTCCGCCAGCGAAACAATCAGATGGGCGTGGGACGTTGTTTTGTCTAGGGACGTTGAAAGGGGATAGACCATACGCGCTGTTGGACCCAGGGAGGGATATCGTGTTCTTGCAAGATCCGCCAGAGCTGAGGAATGCGATTGGCGGGTTCGTCACCTCGTCCATTGAGATTTTGCTTCGTTGGCTAGGTACGAATACGATTCGTTCATTACGACGATTGGCGATTCCGTACTATACGTGGAGGAAGACGAAGAATGCGGTGGGTTTGAAATTGCTGTTAGAGTTTGAGGGATTAGAGGAGCTGTATGTGAGCTTTTTGGGGGGCAACAATACGGGGTCTTTTAGGGTGACATGGAGTGATATGTTGGGTGGGCTCTGGAGTCATGTTAGGGAGGTTGAGGAGGAGGTGCAGGCTGATGTTGAGGGGCTGAAGAGGAGGCACCCAGAGTGGAAGGCGCCGAGGGTGAGGGTCGTGAAGCATAGGGGGGTGCTGATGGAGGAGGTTGGTGACTGAAAGGGTGTTTCTAAGTGACCGATGCTTGGAAGGGCGCTAGGTAATGTTAGGTGGTTTGCACGATTCAACACTACGACTCAGCCATAGTCTCTCTCCTGAGTTCTCAAAAGGAGGAACCGTATTCTGACACTGTGTCGAATGCCGAGGGGCCGAGGAGGCCGAATATGTTGAGCCAAAATGTGAGTGAGAGACGCCGTACAATTGCATGGGAAATTATCAAACGCCGTCAAATAAGAGAGTCTCAAATCAAGCCTGGCCGGTCCGAACTGAGCGGTTAGACCACCGCCTCCATAATGCTGACTGGATGAATATGTCAAGCTTGCAGGATTGCATGGCTGAAATGAGAAAATGGTTTCCCTTGGAGCCGCGTGTATGCAAGGGGAAAGGGGTGGTTGGTACACAGAAGTATTCTGTTCACGTTATTGACTACTGTGGACCGAATATTAAAAAGCTTAAAACGACATCGAAGGCTTAGCGAATCTGCAGGGAAGATCGTATAGTGTATGGGACTTTCCCCGTGGACTTTTCAAGGCTGTCAGGCGCGGAGACGGGGGAATTAGGTCAGCGGCTTACAGTTGAGGTGAGGCTAGGATACAGAAATGTCTAAGTTGCGAAGGCATCAACACTCAAAACTCAATTCTTCTGTGATACTATCTCTAAGAATAAGGGGAAATCTTTCTTGTCATTCAAGTTCACAACTTCCAGTCACTTCATAAGTCCCAAAGAGTACGCGGTTTCTCCGCCATGCAAGTATCCTACCCAAAGGTAAGAAAGGTTGGTAGCCCAAGTTGTTTTGCAGACGGAGCCGGAATGACTTCGATTTAAGCTTACTTGTGGTAGCGGCAAAGCAGGTACCATCTAATTGAATACGCCCAGGGCCCTACTCTAATATCCCCCTGAATGAGGATCGAATTGGGGAACCTTGCAGAGCTGAAGGTCAAGCTTTGAGGCTTACCCGAACCCCTGAATCCAAAAGTCGAAGCCTAATTGCTATTTTGAGATGAGTTAGATGATCGCATGAGAAGCCATTTGCTGTTGCAATGGGCCTAACGGCGGCGGGTCTGTCTGTCACGACGGTTAGGAGGATGGGTTCAGCATAAGCATGCGCAGTTTAATTTCCACTTCCACTACGTTATGACCGCGAGATTTTGTCCAAGTAATTTGACTGCTGTATATCTTCTACACTCATCTCTCTTTGAAAACCCGCTCTTTCTAACGGACATCCTTCTCCTTTCATACACTCGTTTATAAACACATTCGTTATACCAAAGCCTTTTCTGGATTCCTTTCTTTTAAAGCCTAACTACATCTTCGTGATGAAGCTTCAAACGACTATCTCAACGTCTTTGTCCGTCGCGACCTTGACATCACTTGTCTTGGCCGCCGTTCCTCTTCGCATTTCGAAGGGCATCGCCTCGAGATCTAATCTTCTTCCACGACAAACGCAAGACGAGACTTTGACGAATCTGATCCAGAGATACTATGCTGAAGTCGAGATCGGCACTCCTGGACAGCCGATCACCTTGCAAATCGACACTGGGAGCAGTGGTATGTATTCTAAGACTCTAGAACCTCTTTGGCGGCTGACAGTCTCCTTAGATGTTTGGGTTCTCGACGTTAGTGCTAGCGTATGCCAATCCACACCTGGATGTCCCGATGGGACTTGTGAGTAATACCTCAGCCCCTGAGTTCATGAGCAGCAGAATCTGATGCGTATGCAGACGACAGGACCAAGAGCTCCACCTTCAAAGAAGTCGCACCAGGAGGCTTCTCCATCGAATACCTGGACAACACTGTTGCCGAAGGTGACTACATCTCTGAGAGTTTCGCCTTTCAAGGCAGCACTTCAGCGGTCGTTGGTCTCCAAATGGGCTTGGTCACCGACACTAATAGAACAGTCGACAACGAAGGAGGCATTACGGGACTTATGGGTATTGGATACGACACGCTCGAATCGACAAGGACTCTGTATCCCAATCTGCCAGACCAACTGTTGTCTCAAGGTCTCATCAACTCCAAAGCGTACAGTCTGTACCTCGACGACGTAGCCGCCAGCACAGGCTCTGTTCTATTCGGCGGTATCGACACTGAAAAGTTCGTCGGGATTCTCGAATCTGTGCCCGTTCAGCAAGTCAATGGCAGCTACACGAGACTGAATGTCCTGCTCTCTTCCTTGACGTATAACAACGCTGGTACGGTCACACCTTTGATGTCCGGGACTCCAGATTCCGTCACTCTCGACTCCGGATTCTCATACTCCTACATCGACGACACTGCAGTCGAAGCTATATACAACAAACTGGGCGCAATCGACGACACCGCGGGCGCCAGTGGGTTCGCATGGGTCGACTGCAACGATCGCTGCACAAAATACGACGACTTTCTCTCTTTCCGCTTCGGTGATGCATCTGGCCCTCTTGTCAACGTTCCCGTGGCTGAGAGTATCATCGGGCCCTTGGACAAGCCTGCCAACTTAAATCTGCCTTTCGAAAACGCCTGCATCATCGCGTTCCTTCCAGGCAGTTTGCTCTCCCCGGAGTATTTTTCTTTGGGTGATTCCTTCTTACGATCGGCATACGTTGTGTACGATCTCCAGAACAACGAGATTGCATTGGCGCAGTCAAATTTTGAGGCATCGGGAAGTAATGTGGTGGATATTGCAAAGGGAGCAACGGGTATTCCTGCTCTTTCTGGCGTTGCGAGTGGGGTGACAAAACTTCCTTTGAGTTCGACATGCCCGCCGTCTTCGTCGACATCTTCCTCGGGCGGAGCTTCGAGCACCTCTTCATCTACAAGTCAGACCTCTTCTGGAGCTCAGCCGACATCATCGACCACTGGAGTTGGATCTTCCCCGACGTCAACAATTTCAACTCCAACCAGCTGGGCCAACTCCTCGATCCCAGCAACGCAATCATCCACAACCTCGACAATAACCACCACTTCAGTTTATACCATCACTTCCTGTCCACCAACTGTCACCAACTGCCCGCTTGGCAAGAAGACGACGGAGACGATCGAGATCACGACCACTTTCTGCCCAGGAGCTTCGTCAACGCCATCCGCAGAATCTTCGATCACTTCAACTCTGTACACGACTCTTACCTACACCCATGAAGGCCATCTCACGACTGAGACTCGAAGTCTGTATACGACTGTTTGCCCTGTGAGTAGTGGGCTGTCGACGTCAACGCAGGGTGGTGTCATGGAGACATCGACTAGTGGTGGGATCACAGCTACACCGACGCCCACTGGTCCTCTGACTTTCACTGGCGGAGCTTCTTCGATCTCTGGTAACAGCGTCGCGGCTATTGCGTTGATGGGATTGGGATTGATTGGGTTGTAATACCCTGTCTGGCTGTTTGTCGAGGATTGACGAGGGTTAAATCAGCTAGGATTCTGGGTATGCAGCGAATGTGTATTCGAAACTTGAGAGTAGTATTCTAGAAACCTGTATTAATTATAATCTACATGCCATTTACTTCTGAGATACGTCTGTAACCTCAGGTGAACACGTTTTTGTCCGAAGATGTAGTTGTCATCGAGAGGAATCTCAGTAGAAGTAATCTTTGCCCGAGGCAGAAAGTTTCTGCCTTAGGTAAGCCATGTCGCTCAAAGTGGTGAAAGGAAGGACCGAATTTTAGAGCCACATACGCTCTTCCGTCTTCAACTCGCCTCGGAATTGCGGTCAGCCATGCCGGACGCAACGCTTGGCGTTCAAGCCCCAGAGCCTCTTCGAATTCTCTTTGGATGAGTGACCAGAATTCTTTTCTCCTCGACCAACGATACAGAAAGCCATCGATTGCTCGGATTGCCCGACGTGTTCCGACGGAATCAATATTGGACACATCATTTGGAGAAAGAACGGAACAAATATCATTCGGCAGGTCTGGAGAAATGTTTTAGTTCTTGGTCTCATCCTCATGTACCTCCGCTTTTTCGAACCGTTATGCCGGTGCTGTGCCTCCCCATGTATTCAATACTATAATTTAGCACTCCCAAGCTGCCGGTGTCAACTTCGGTAGCGTCCAAGTGCCAAGTGTCAACTGGACACTTGGGTCTGGAGTCTGAGTCTGTCCTATCTTAGGGGTCGATCATGGCGAGATGCATCTTTAATTTACAATATCTGCAACTTAAAATATTGTTGGATTTTCAACCCCTGCAAGACTCTCGGTCTGGGGGGGGAGATAATCTGGTACAATTCGGCCCAAGGGCGCAATACTGGGCTCAATATCAAATTATTCAAGTGGATGTTACTTGATAATCAAATTGTCAATGGTTGTCGTCTGTCCGTTTTTGGCAATGAAGTTCAATAGACGAGCTGGCGCGTGGGAAAAGTGGTGAAACGGCAATTTAGACGAGCGGCATAGAGAGATCTGGGCAAACGAAGGACCCTGTCTTGCGGGGGAAACCCGATTTCTCACGTGGCAATCATCCTGCACCTCATGAATTCAACAAATGACGTCCTGTCAGAACTCGAGGTAGATCCATATCCCCGACTGGTGACCTATCAAACCTGTTTCTGGTGTGAATATCAAATTTCTCTATTTAGCCTTTTCAAGGCGGTAGAGCTGTCGAGCCCTCCGCAGAAGTCTGCTCTCGTATTTACCCGGATACCCGGCGCCTCCCGAGTCTAAATTCCCACCCAGTACCCCAGACTTCAACTCCCATCACACTATTTCAGACCCCCAGACTGTCCCAGTGCATCGGGTGGGGAAATCCACAATGCGCCCCCCTTGCTTAGCCGCCGGTTAAACTCTATCTTGCTCTATTTCTCCTTGAGTATATAATTGTTTAAAAGCAGCCTTTCACGTTGTTTCGATCCCACTTTCTTCTCGTCCAAGTTGCCTTCCCCTTGCAGGCAGAGGAATACAGTAAAACCTCATTTCAACAACATCCGCTCTCGTCTTTCGCTGCTGACAAGATGGTGGCTATCGGTATCGCAACGGTTGACGCGGAGCGAGAGGTCGCTCAAGCTGAGGCGCCTGAGTTGCAGAAGGTCAAATGGTGGTCTGATCCAGGACTTCGAAAGCTCTACTTTTGGGCTGCAGTTCTTTGTATTGCCTCGGCAACTACAGGCTACGATGGGTATGATCAGAAATTTTACCTTTTGAAAACCACACGCTAATGATAGTTCCCGAGTACAGAATGATGCTTAACACCTCTCAAAATCTGGACGCATGGCAAGCCTACTTCAACTCTCCGACTGGAAGCAAATTGGGGTTGATGAACGCCATCTACCAGATTGGATCTCTTTGCAGCTTCCCCATTGTGTGAGTCTCGTGATGTTCTACCCTCAACGCAGTTATCATTCTGACTCAGACTTAGTCCCTACATGGCCGATTGGTGGGGACGCAAAGTTCCCATCGCCCTTGGTTGTATTCTCATGATTCTGGGAGGTTTCATTGGAGCTTTTGCCAATGGGTACGGAAGTATGTACACACTCTTGACGTGAATCCTAGAAAGGTGCCGTCCAATAGCCAAGCTAACGGCATCAGTGTACGTCGGAGGTAGATTCGTCCTTGGATTCGGTAACAGTCTGGCGCAAATGGCGTCACCGCTTCTTCTCACCGAAATTTGCCATCCGCAACACAGAGGCAAGGTCACTGCAGTTTACAACTGCTTGTGGAACTTGGGTGCTCTTTGTAAGAGCCTTTCCCTGGATGTCCATATTCATCGCTGACAGTGAACCAGTCGTTGCATGGATTGCCTGGGCAACGTCAACAATCCACAACGAATGGGCATGGAGAACGCTCGCACTTCTCCAAGTCGTCCCCGCAGTCGTTCAAATTACCTTCATCTACTGTAAGATTTCTCTTTGTGCATTCGTGTTCTTTATTTCGGTGACTTAAGTTTACTCGCAGGGGTTCCCGAATCTCCACGTTGGCACATCTCCAAGGAAAGATACGAAGAGGCATTGGGCACGCTTGCCAAATACCATGCCAATGGCGATACTCACAATGCTACGGTCCAATTCGAGTACCGTGAAATCAAAGAGACCCTCAGACTTGAGTTTGAGTACAGAAAGACCAGCAACTACATCGATTTCCTGAAGACCCGAGGTAACCGATATCGATTGATGCTCCTCATTTCTCTTGGTATCATCTCCCAATACTCTGGCAATGCCCTGTTTAGTAATTATATGAACATCATCTATAACAGCATGGGCATCAAAAGGCAAGACCAGAAGATTCCGCTCAACGGAGGACAAACCCTTCTCAGTCTCCTTGTCTCCGTTGGTTGTGCTTTCCTGATTGACCGTGTTGGACGACGACCACTCTTCCTTAGCGCAACAGCTGGCATGTGCTGCATGTTCTTGGCCTGGACCATCACTGCAGCCGTCTTTGAGAACAGCAACGGAACCAAAGTCAAATCAGCTGGCTACCCTCAAGTTGTTTGGGTCTGGTTGTTCGGCGTATTCTATTCTCTTGCTTGGTCTGGACTTCTCGTCGCTTACGCACTCGAGATTCTTCCATACAAGCTGCGTGCCAAGGGACTTATGATCATGAATCTTACTGTCCAAGTCAGTCTAGTGCTCGGAAACTACACCAACCCCATTGCCTGGGCTAACCTCCCCCACCACTGGAACTTTGAGCTGTTCTACACCGTAAGTTTCCTTCGCTGGGGAAACTCAGATCCGCACGCTAACTTAGTATTATAGATCTGGATCTTTCTTGAACTCCTTTTCGTCTACTCCTTCTACGTCGAGACCCGCGGCCCAACTCTTGAGGAATTGGCCAAGATCTTCGATGGGGAGAACGCCGAAGTCTCGCATATTGATATTCACCAAATCGAGAAGGAGCTTCATACCGATGACAACGCCGCTGTAATTCACGACGAGAAGACGGGCATACAGACTCAACAAACTGCTGTCTAAATGGGCACGACCTCGATTTCACATCAGTGTAATTTCCGTCTCCATTTAGATTGCTTTGTCATTTGCGTCTTCCTCAGCAATGCGGATTGTCTTGAAGGATTTCTGCTTTTATGTATCTCAAGCCCAGTACTTTGAGTCATCCACGCTCGCTCTCATAAGCCCCGAAAGGATGCTTTAATAACATTTGGTTTTCCACACCTCGTCTATTGCATGCAAGGTCTCTGGGGCTCCACTTCATGTGACCCACTTCCATCTTCTCCAGACTCCCCTGCGAAATTTACGTGCAGGTCAGATGAACAGGCCGAAAAATTTTCATTGTCCTTCAAATTTGGTTCGCCTAAGATCTGGCTGTAGGGCCAATGTGCTCTACCCCGCCAAAGCCCGCAGCACACAACCAGACGGTTTTGGCTCTTGAAACCAACCAATCTGCTCAGCTTCGGTTTAAGAGTAACCCATCGAAGACTTTCCCCGCATGAGAATTCATACTAAACTCCGCATTTTGTAGCAATAGAAATGTTAAAACCCACATACACGTAACGTCCTTCCGAAATCTCGCGAGTACCGATTTTGCTGTTACATAAGAAGCGAGAGCCAATCTGCACATCATTCCCCATTTCGTAAAATTTTTTTCAACGGCGTCCGCAACTACGCAGTAATTCAAACTCAAAATGGCTCCTAGGAAGATTCCCTTATCTGGCAAAGTCCCTCATTTAGACGCTTCGTATCGGCTTACTGTCAATCTCATTGTGAACGTCTTCTTCATCCCACTCCTTGGAGTTCTTTTATATACAGCTAGTGACTGGATGAGGGGATCTTGAGGAACATTGACGACTATGGATTTCGAGAAGCAGGATAGCAGCAGCAAGGAAGTTGTTAACAGGGGGGTTTTCAGCAATGAAAGTTCGCCGGAGGAGGGATATTTTCGGCCTGTTGATGCGGGGAGCTTTGGGGAGACACATCGGGGGTTGAAGAGCAGACATATTCAATTCTTGGCGCTTGGTACATACTTCCTTCTCTTTGCTGGATTGAAGTGATTCTAATCTTGATAAACAGGTGGATGTATTGGCACTGGATTGTTTGTGGGGTCTGGCCAGGTTCTGTCACTTGTTGGACCGGCTCCGTTACTCATGTCCTATATTGTCATGTCCTCGATTATTTGGGTCGTCATGAACAATCTTGGGGAGATGACAACGTATATGCCAATTGGTGGAGTGTCTGTACCCTATTTTGTGAAGCGGTATTGCGAGCCAAGTCTTGCGTTTGCTGCAGGTAAGTGAAGAGATTATAATTCCCCAGAACCTGCTGACTCTTTCAGGATGGAACTACTGGTGATATGACGCCTACAAATCTTCAACATCATTATGCTGATATGTCTAGGTACTCGTTCTCAATTTTGGCTGCCACAGAAGCAACAGCTGCTGCTTTGGTGTTGGATTACTGGACGACCTCGGTGCCTTCAGGGGCATGGATCACTATGATCCTTCTAGGTACCCCTTGCTCGGCAAACAATCTAATCAATATCTAATGCCATGCAGTATGCCTGATCTTAAATATCATCGCGGTATCCTTCTTTGGGGAAGCTGAATTCTGGTTCGCCTCGATCAAAATACTCGCTATCATTGGCCTCATCATTACAGGAGTCGTTATCTTCTTTGGAGGTTCCCCCACTCACGATCGACTTGGCTTCCGGTATTGGCAAAATCCAGGTGCTTTCAATCCCTACAAAGTCTCCGGCGGAACTGGTCGATTCTTGGCTTTCTGGTACGCCTTTGTTCGCTCTGGCTTCTCGTTCATTCTCTCCCCAGAACTCATTACGACGGCTGCCGGTGAAGCTGAAGCTCCACGAAGAAACATACCAAAGGCAACGAAGCGCTTTGTCTACCGCCTGATTGCCTTCTACGTCCTCGGATCGCTGGTTATTGGCGTCATTACCCCCTACAACGACCCCAAGCTGCTCAGTGCCATCACCAAGGGCGAGTCGGGTGCGGGTGCCAGTCCGTTCGTGATAGGTATTCAGAATGCTGGCATCCATGTCTTGGTACGTGCCCATAGTTCTCGGAGTAATATTTCCTACTACGGATGTCTCGTGAGTTTTATGAGAGTTGACGGCTCATGAGACATCCCATAACTCCAAATTCGATCTTATTAGGCAATACTGACTCCGAGATCTTCACAGAACCATATTGTGAATGCCGCCATTTTGACTTCGGCCTGGTCGTCCGGAAATTCCTGGATCTTTGCCGGCTCGCGTTCATTGTATTCGTTGGCATGCAATGGCCAAGCACCCAAAATCTTCAAGACGTGCAGCAAAAATGGGGTTCCGTGGGTAGCTGTACTGGCAACTTTTGCTGTCTCTTGCCTTGCTTACCTGAATGTTTCAACTTCTGGATCCACTGTCTTCACCTGGTTCACCAACTTGACTACCAGTAAGGAACATCGGCTCTTTATTTCTCACCTCCTACTCTCACTCATGTTTCCTCTCATGCACTCCATTTACTCCCGGTACTCCCCATACCGCGCCAATCATTCCGTTTGCTCTTGAGACATTCTTGATTCGGAAATTACTGACTCCCCGGTGTTCTAGTCAGCGGCTTCATCGCGTGGATCGTCGTCATGATCACTTATTTGGTAAGCATTCCACCCCACTCTTGCTCCTCCATACTCACAAGTACCAGCGATTCCGCAAAGCCCTCATCATCAATGGTCTCTTACACACGCTGCCCTTCAAGACCCCTCTCCAACCATATGCAACTTACTATGCGCTCTTCATCATTGTACTTCTCACCATTACCAACGGCTTCCACGTCTTCTGGTCCAATGAATGGTCAGCTGCCAATTTCTTGGCGGCCTATATCACTATACCGGCATTTTTGGTGCTGTATCTTGGTCACAAAGCGTGGTTTAGGACGCCATGGATGACGAGTATTGAGAAGGTGGATGTGATAGGCGGGAAGGCGGAGATGGATCGATTGGCTGAGATGGAAGTCAAGCCAGTTCCCAGGAACTGGCTGGAAAGAGTGTGGTTTTGGATTGCGTAGAGATGGTGTATAGGAACCCCCGAACGTTCGCTGGCTGAGCCTAGGAGAAAAGCTACTGTGTCATGGGGGAAAAGCATGAATAGGTCAGACATCTCAAACTTGTGAAGTAATGGAGAATAAAAGCAACGCCTACAATGTGCTTTTGGCGACAAATTCAGCCGGGAGCACTTAACTTTCAAAGATTTGGCCTTAGTATTCCAACTCACACGGGCGAGCAGTACAGCAAGTGTTAGGACAATATGAGAACACCGCCAACTCCAACAGATTTTTACGAGGCCAGAAATAATCTCTTGGTTGCTTTGAGTAATTGTGATTTTCGATAGATATAAGGAACGAGTTCATCTGCGGTAAAGCTTTGCGTGAGGCGAAGAAAAAAGATCAACAAAAAAAAAAAAAATCCCCATTTGAATGGGGCTTCGGGGAGAGAGCTTAACCGTATGGCCGGGATGTCTACCTTTGCCTATTACCAGCATCAGTGTACTCCCCCTGGGATCCCATCCCTTAAAGGTCTTCCGCCTTCGACAAGCTCGCAAGCTCCCTCCAGCAGGGTACTTTTAAGCCTCGTGTGACAAGGCGCTCAGTCTGCTTCACGTTGGATACAACTTTTACCGTTGCACCAATCAACCACACAAATCGTGTAATTAGATATCACGACAATGATTAGGAGGGAACCGGTAGAGTAAAATTACTAGCTTGTTTGTGACACGTTGTGATTTTAGAACGATAACTAGAAGAGAAGGGGGTGGAGTGGACTTACTAGCTTGTTTTCAATGTTTGATTCAAAATTCTTTAATTTACTTTATATAGTTATCCTTCGACCCAAGTCGGCAGCTTTGTTGGGAGATTCACTTTGAACCCTCAGGCACCACAATAAATCACTTCACTTTCGCACTCAGAACAGATCAAAGACGATCTTCGATGCCTCTTAGCTACTATTCCTTGTCATACTCTACTTGCAGTGTTAGTGTTGATTATGATTATTCTTCAAGCATTCAAATAGGCACAATGATGGATTTGGGTTCACTGAAAATGCGCCTATTTTGGTCTACCAAATCACTACTCGAGATACATGCCATCTACACATCAAGTCTCTTGAGAAACATTATCCACTTCTGCATAGTACACCCAATACTCAAAAACTTTAAACTTTGAGGGTAGATTCAAGAACGTTTTCAAGGAGCCAATGTGACCGAGAACAATCCCTTGTGGAGCCTTTTGTTTCAAAGTCTAGCTATTGAATATGTTTTCGAAATACAGACATGTTATTCTAGCTCTATTAGGTTTGAATTCTTGGGTATTGTATTTGAATTTGGTCTCGAGAGTATCGTGGCGCTGAAAATGTTGTTTCTATACACACATCAAATCCCTCGAAGACGCTTTCCACTTTGGCATCCTCCATTATGTGGCCATTCTCGCTTGTAAGGAGGACGAGTCAGTAGAATCACCTCAATCACCCAGGTCTGTGGCCAGTAATCTAAACATGAACGCAGTTGTAGAACCTGCTTCCTCCACAGGATCTCTTGAAATCAAGTTTCAGCAAGTTTCCATTATGTTATTTTCCTGAATTCGTCCATCCAAAGAAACCATGTGCCTTATTGAGTGGTACGGACGTGAGCAGATTCAAATTTGATCTCTATTCCCTTCAAATGCATAGTTATCTCAATAACAGGAATAACTGAAGTTGGTGGATTAATATGGGCTTTTTAGTAGATAAAAGATTGGCATCGGCATGTGTAGGATAGAGTATTCACTTCCGCCGGGCTTTCTTAGCATTTCTCAAATGCCCCTCATACGGATTAGTCGGTCTTTCTTACACTTCCGCCCTGGAAATATGGCATCTCAGAGGTTAAGTCGACGCTGAAAAATTCGTATTGACACCTTTCTTCGTGGTCGGCAAACATTTTGTTTGCAGGTGGAGTTCCTTTTGTCCCAGATAGAATAGAGGCCGGTCTTCTCTCCAACCATGTGGGACAATCCTGAATCTGAGCTCCTTTACAATCAACCGATCATATTGGGTGTTTTAGTATTCCTCTGCCAGGTACCCTGCGCATGTCTTGTTCGTTTTGCCTTCGTTTGGCCTGGAAATTTTCCAAAATCCAACAACAGCCTTTCGTTTTATCGATTTGATTCATCTCGATAGAAAAAGGCCATGCATATACTTCTCATCCATTAGAGTGGCTGTAGCTTGATCTAACAACAGATTTTCTCTGGTTTTGGCCAGCGGAATGCGGATGTATAACGTTCCACTAGCATATCTCCACTATCTCTCTTTTGAATTCACCCAAGTCCTGGTTGCGTTTGCTTCATGTGAGCTCAATTTACAAGTGAATGACTTTTCTAGCCCGTTTGAGCTTAACAATTCACGGTAATCCACTTCGATACCTAAATCTTACCCGCCTCGGCGCAAAGTCCTCCCTTCACCTCTACCTCCACATCATCAACCACTCTTCGTCTTTCAGCAAGAGCCTTCCTTTTGATAAGGCGTGCCTTTTGACACTGGCTTTTTCTTGAAAATACAAGGAACCGAGAATAAAAAGAAAATTTCCAGTATTTCAAACGGGTATTCAAGCAGAGAGAGACTTGGCAAAGAAATCAGTCAATGACAAGCTTGCCGAAGAGAAGTTAGAGAAGGCGAAAGTTGCGAAGGAGAAGGCAGTTAGGGAGATGGCTCAGGAGGGTAGATTGGAGAACGAGAATTGTGAGAAGCGGGCTAGAGAGCAATTGGAGAAGGAGAAAGTTGAGATAGAGAAAAGGCATGTGTGAATTGATCGGGGAGCAACGAATAGCGTTGTTCGAGAAGAGAAAGGGGGATGCGGCCAAAGCCAGAAGGAGAGAGTGGAACGTTTTGACAAAGAAAAGGCAGAACGAAACGCGAAGGTTGCGTAGGAAAAGCTGGCACAGGAGAAGCTCGCAAAAGAGAAGCTGGCAGCGCAGAAGTTCGCGAATGAAAAGACTGCTAGAGCTTAGAGCGACTCCACCGACCTTATATCCGGCAATGGCAAGGCACCCTGCTCCATGAACGTATGTTATAATACTCCGGTATGCCTTTCACAGGACTCTAGCTAACTGTATACAAAAGGCCCTACAAAACCTGAAGCGCAAATACATGGATCCTATGAACATGCCTTCCACCATTGAGCGCACCGCGTGGATTGATGAAACCCTCGACGCTCCTTACATCGAAGTTCAGAGAATTGTTCGCGACCCCAACCGTGTGCCTTATCAAACCACCTACATATCCAGGCTCGATGACTTGAAGAAGTGAGTTACCAAATTCCGTCCACAGCAGGTTCTTGCAGATAGATGATCCTCCTACGTCCAGTTCGAGGATACTGCCCGAGGTTTGGTCAATTTGGAGGAGTGCAAGAAGGCTCTTCTCTATGGTGGTCCACCTGGTGGAACAGGCTTGTTAGGATACTACCCTCGCGAGATATTTCTGTTGAGAAGACCTTTTATACAGGTGCTATTCCAGATATATGTAGTTTTTAGGATGGTTTTGAACTGTTTTGTACATATTTGCGATATGAATGAGAGCCCGGGGGAATATTGGGAGTTTTGAGCTATTTAGTACACTTTTTCCACATGAGTGATAGCTGGTGTTGGCTTAGCGGCTGAGTACACTATTTTAAGATGAAGGCTTGCATGGCCGGATTATTGAGAGGGTGTTGAGCTGCTCTGTACACTTCTTCGAGACTGTGTAGCAGAGACTGAACAGCAAATGCAAGAATGCGAAAAACAGTTTGTAACACGTATCCGCGTGAACATGTGATCTAATTGCTCTGATGAATCATAAAATTTGTGAGAATTTTGGAATGATTGTAAATATCTTGAATCGCTCACTTTATTTGAAAGATTCAAACTTGGGAGTCAGGAAGTTTTGATGGACAGTAACCCGAGCTAACACACTTCAAAAGCTACAGGGTACTTCAATTGCTCACTTCATTTGGACGACTCAGATCTGGGGCCAGAAATCAGGATGTTGGCGAACAGTAAGAAGAGCCCTGATACAGCGAAAGAGATAATATATTTCTTTCGCCAGGCCTATATGAGCATCTAATTGTTCGATCCCTGTGGACGTTTTCAAGCAGTTGAAGATGAGAATATCCGCATCAGCATCAGACAGGTTTTATCAAGTGAATGGGGATAATTCAAAGTTCCAAATACGCAGTTTCATTGGTTACTGTCCACTTAGCCTCTGGTATAAGCGGTTTTCATTATCCCCTAACTCTCTTAATGTGCAAGTGCATAGAAACCACCAGAACCTACGGTATACTCAGGCTCTAACAAAGAGTTAGCCAACCCATGAGTACTCAAAACATTCCCCCACCAATCCTAACAGTACCAAACAATCCCACCGCTCAACCCCCATCCATAGCACTTCCCCGTGCGCAAAACTGCATATACATATGCTGCTTCCTAAACTTCCACTTCTTAAAATGCCTCACACACTTCTCCGCCATATGCTCCCCCTTCTCGCTTGCATCAAATATCAAAAAATATCCCGTCTTATCCGCTCGCACAGCTTCGGGGTAGAATTTGAACGCTTCAACCATCTTTCGCATCAGTTTCAGGTTCTCGTCTTTGATGTCCACATTCCAGGCGCTGACGAAGCAGAAGGGGTATGCTGTGAGCTTGGGGCGGATGGGGTCTGTTTCAATGTATGAGGGGACTTCTGCTGAGGGGGCTGGTGTTGAGGATGTAGTGGGTTCGGTGGTTTTGCGTGGCTTTTTGGAAGGAGTTGGAGAGCGAGGAGAGGACTTGCGCTTCAGGGGTGTTGGAGTGTGTTCGCTGGTGAAGGAGTGTGTGGTCTCGGTGTTCATGAGAATTCGAGAAAGGTTGGTTTCGCTGTTGAAGGAGGTCCCAGGCGAGGTCTCTATGACAGTGGGTGCAGGTGTCGGCGCATCGGAATTGGGAGATAAGAACAGGGATAGAGAAGAAGATCGCTCGAGCGAGCTTCCATTGGAGGCTGTCGCGGGAGATGTATTAGCGACGGTCAATTCTGAAGCTTGAGAATTATATAAGGTAGGTTCCTCAGATGTTTCGCGGGGAGCTTTGGAGGATGGGAGACGGAATGGAACAAATCTCTTCGTAGACTTTGCTTCTTCAATTGTAGAAGTAGTTATTCGAGTTGGCGTATCTTCTTGTTTGGGGCCAAAATCCGAATTACTGTACTTCCATCTGCCTTGCTTTGTGACGAGAACCTGTGGAAAAAGCTGTCAGTCATTTCGTGAGCGAATAAGTTACCGGTATTTCTCGAGAAGACAGTAGAGACACGGCAAACCCACATTAATATTGGTCAATGTTGTCTTAAAGCGGCCTTGGTCTTCCTTGTTTTTCTTCAACTCACTATTGAGCTCGCTCAAATTCCTCTCCAGCTCCGTATCTAGTTCCTTGACATAGGAGATATGCTTGTCTTTAGCTATCTTAACCTCTGCATTGCATCGAATGGATGACTTCTTGGTTTTCGCATCATGGTCTGCGATTAGCGCAGCTCTTCGAATTGCTCCAGGAGGGTCTGGATGATGCAGGGTATGCAGGGTATCCTGTACTTGAGTTTTCTTTGTCTCAGTCGCTTGTGGAGAATCAGTGGATGCGTTAGCTTCGAAGGTCTTCTTCTGCATGAGCGGAGAACTAGGATCATCCTTGGTTCTGTCTTTCGACGTTAACTTCAGCTGAACGATCGTTGCCTCGATCGATAGCGGAGAACTTGCGGTTGTGTTGGATTTGCGGGGTTTGTTTTGCGTGAGCGCAGGATCTTTGCGTACTTTGTCTTTCGGCGCAGTCTCCTTTGGTTTGACACAATGTGCCTTGATCGCTAGCAGAGAATCGGCGAATGTGTTGGGCTGGCGGGCCTTCCTTTGCACGAGTGGAGACGCAGGATCTTTGGTGACTTTGTCTTTCGGTACCCCTCTCTTCAGCTGAGTTTCCTCTACCTCGATCGCTGGCGGAGAATTAGTGACTGTGCTCGATTGGCGGGCTTTCTTCTTCGTGATCGCAAGATCTTTATTGACTTCATCCTCCGACGCGGTCCTTTCCAGTTGAACAATCTTTGCTTCGGGAACCTGCGGTAAGCTCGCGGACGCGCTGAATTTGCCATTCTGCTTCTGCATTATCGGAGACCAAGGATCTTGATTGGCTATATCTCCCGGTTCAATCCTCTTCAGTTGAATTATCCTTCCTCCGATAGCTGGCGGAGAGCCTGCACGATTATCGGATTGACTGCTTTGATCTTCTATAGGCGAGGACCAAAAACATCTGCTTACTTGCCCTTTCGGTCCTCTCAAGATTGTTGGTGGGTCTTGGAGTTGTACAGTATCATCTTTCGTTGCGCCTGGCTTCGGTTGTTGTCCACTTTTCCATGCCCCGCTCAGTAAATCGTCAAGGTTGGAGGCCATGGCAAACGCGCCTGAGCTTCAAAAAGAGTTCTAGATTTTGGAGGAGTCTACATTGACCGGTGTTGAGTCAAGTAGCGTGCAGTCGATAGAGATGTGACGTTCGTGGTAGTTGAACAGACAACGTAGGTTGAAAAGCGAGCGATGGAAGGTAAATAATCAGACGAACAAGACGTAAAGAACGCGGATGGTAAAAGAACCAACCTATTTCTAGGCGGTCTTTGAGCTCACAGTCTCTTTTGGGCGCGTTGACAAGCTGGAAGCTAAGTTGTGGTGGACAAGTCTGTAAACATAGGACGAATGGGGGCTAAGCGAAAACTTGTTCGGACTGCATGGATTGAGTGCAGATTTTGGGTGCAATGAAACACGCGCTCATAGAACGCTGCAGTCTTGTTTCCGGCTGGCTTCTTTTCTTCCCATCGAAACCCATTGCTAGAAACAGAGAGAGAGACCAAGGAGCTACAATGAGGAATGTAGAAGTTTCCGGCAATAAGAGGCAACTTGACATGATTGAATACCCAAAGAGCAAGCACTGGGATAAAAAGGGTCATCGAAAGTAAAGGAGTCATATCGAATCGGCAGTTTTGAACCCATAGTCTGTACTCAGGCATGTACATCAAGCACCACTATTGCTGCTTCATGATGCAGGGTAAGGAAGTATTCCGACTTATTCGTTTGTTCTGATCGATTCGTCAATAATAAATACATTCTTCCACAAAGCTCCTAAGCAGTCCAAATCCTGTGTATAGCCTCCGTCAAACCAACATCATTGGTCTCAAACTCGTACAAGCCAATCGCAACCACCACAGTCCCAGCCTTCAATCCCCAGTCGAACAGCTTCCTGGTCTTCGGTACTCTCTTTCTGGGAAAGTAATCGATGATGCAGGACTCGAAGCCGATATGCGAATGGATGAGGATCGCCCCGCAAAGGATCGCATCGGTCATTGGGTTCAACGATCCGGAGGCGAATGGTGCAATGACGAGTGGGATCAAAGCAGCGGACATGAGACGTTCGAAGGTCCAGTGGTAGGAGCCGTGTGATGGACTTGGGGGAGGAACTGGAGCTGCGTCATTTACTAGAGAGTGTCAATGGAGCTCAACTGTCAATTGTAGATAGTTCTTACCGGTTCCGTCAATGGTCTCTGCAAGGAGTTAGCATTCAGCTCAGCCCATAGGAAGTGGTTGGCGCTTACGAGGTAACGGAGGCAGAATTGAGCGTCTTCCGCTTGCATGGAACGCAGCAACTCTCATCGATCCTGGTAGAGCATCCTTCACGAATGCGCTGCGAGCTTGTCTTGAGATAACGGACGATGTAGGCTTGTTGATGGTGGGGAAGCTGGAGAGCTTGGTTGAGAAGGTGCGCTTGGAAGCAGCAGCTAGACAAGTTTGCCTAAGAAGCGCTGGACGAACAATTGAAGCCATGATGAGTGTACTACAATTGTTCGGTGTTGGCTTTGAATTGCAGATTGAAGCTTCCAAATGTCGTCGTCTCGTTGACTTCCGGAACGGAAACTACGATCCTCGGTTAAGAGTCACGTGCCAATAATTCTTAGCAAATCCTATTTTAATGGAGATGATTGGCTGAAGATTTTAGAGCTTCGACAAATCTGTAGGAACGACCATCGTCCAACCTATCTCGGCCTTCAAGATCGAATCTCAATTCCACCTCCCCATCCACCTCTCACTCACAATTTCCATGGCGTCCCGGCGGTTAGCTCTGAACTTCACCCAGGGGCTGCGTGGCCGAACTGGCTTCAATGCTGTAGCTCCGTTGAGAAGGGGATTCGCGACCCCGGTGGCTAAGAATGGTGTGAAGACGGAATCGACAACACTATCCAATGGCTTGACTGTAAGGTCCACAATGGTATAAATTGCCCCCATGGTATGCTAATATTACGCAGATTGCTACAGAACATTCTCCATGGGCGCAGACGTCGACGGTCGGTGTTTGGATCGATGCAGGATCTCGGGCAGAGACGGATAAGACCAATGGCACAGCTCACTTCCTGGAACATCTTGCCTTCAAGGTATACCTCAATTGGATGGAAATTTCACACGCATGAAGTTGACAATAGTTTCAGGGTACCAGCAATCGAACACAACATCAATTGGAGCTCGAAATCGAGAATATGGGTGGACACCTGAATGCCTACACATCTGTACGTTGGGATGCGTCGGAATTGTTGGAAATATGCTAATATTATCCGCAGCGTGAGAACACTGTATACTACGCCAAGGCTTTCAACGCCGACGTACCCGCCACTGTGAACATCCTCTCCGATATCCTCCAAAACTCGAAGCTCGAACCACAAGCCATTGAGCGCGAACGTGATGTTATCTTGAGAGAATCGGAGGAGGTTGACAAGCAATTGGAGGAAGTAGTCTTTGATCATCTCCACGCAACTGCTTTCCAAGGACAACCTTTAGGACGAACGATTTTGGGACCCGCTGAGAACATCCAGAGCATCCAAAGAGATGACTTGGTCAACTACATCAAGACAAACTACACTGCTGACCGCATGGTTCTCGTCGGTGCTGGAGGTGTTCCCCACGAGCAGCTCGTTGAGCTCGCAGAGAAGCACTTCGCTAACCTCCCCACCGAGCCTCACACTGGTGCTGCGTCGGCCGTTGCTGCTGCACAAAAGCGAAAGCCGGATTTCATCGGCTCTGAGGTTCGAATCCGTGATGATACCATTCCAACTGCCAACATTGCGATCGCTGTTGAGGGTGTTAGCTGGAAGGATGATGACTACTTCACTGCTCTGGTCACACAAGCTATTGTTGGTAACTGGGATAAGGCGATGGGCAATGCTCCTCATATGGGCAGCAAGCTCAGCGGTTTCGTCCACAAGAATGACTTGGCCAACAGCTTCATGAGCTTTTCGACAAGTTACAGTGATACTGGGTGAGTACACCCAAGGAACTTACAGGGTAGAAGCTAACAATTTCAGACTCTGGGGTATCTACCTCGTCACCGACAAGCTTACCCGTATCGACGATCTCGTCCACTTCACACTCCGCGAATGGTCCCGCTTATCATACAACGTCACCGAGGCCGAAGTTGAGCGCGCCAAGGCTCAACTCAAGGCATCCATCCTGCTCTCCCTTGACGGTACCACCGCAGTCGCCGAAGATATCGGACGCCAAATCATCACAACCGGTCGCCGCATGGGTCCAGAGGAGATTGAGCGTGTCGTCGGAGCCATCACAGAGAAGGATGTAATGAGCTTTGCTCAACGGAAGTTGTGGGATCAAGATGTGGCTGTCAGTGCGATCGGCAGCATTGAGGGTCTCTTCGACTACAACAGAATTCGCAATGACATGTCGAGAAACGCATAGGTGGGTAGACTTGGGGCGGAGATGGAGAGTTCATAGAGTGTATGATGCGAAATATCGCACGCTGCTTGTTTGTACACATAGGTCCTCTATAAAACTTTTTTTTTTATCCCCTGCATCTGTTATTTTGAGATCACTGCTTCTCCGCAATCAAGTGACCATACAAAAGTTCTCGCTGGCCCCTTCTTGTTGCCTCAGGAGCAGCGACTTAAAAAGTCACTTAATCCTTCTCCCAAAGTCGCAAGGTTTATGCCCTTGTAACTGGCGATCCGTGAAAGTAAAATGCGGAACTCTGTGGAATATTGGAGCTCCTCTGGGAGCTTCTTGAGCCAATTGTTTAAGCTTTCCTTTCGCTTTGTGTACTCCTTATTTTACCCAGTGGTCCAGCTTGTAAAACATTCGAAAAACACATCAACTAATCAACATCAACAGCCTCTAAATCTCTCGACAAGATAGAACGAATAACCTCATTTCACCATGGACTACAATGACTTCACGCTTACGGCCCTGAAGACCAAGCTTGAGGAACAGGTCTCACGAGAACCGGGAACAAGCCCGACTTGGTGGCGCGGCTTGAAGAGTATGACAAGAGCAGAAACTTCCATCACGCGCCCGGACGCGCGCCCACGTCCGTTGTTCTCCCCCTTCCGTAGTCTGAATAACCCCAACGCCCAACCTGCTTCTAATCCCTCACGCGAACTCAACAATCCAGGCAACAGTAACATTGCTTCCGAGAAACCCCCTCGCGCGGTGGTCAACCAGCTTCCAATTCATCACACAGAATCAACGATTCAAGTGACAGCCTCTCCGAGAAAATCCGAGCTTCTAGCGACCTTGGGAACAGACCCAGAGCACCGAATCCAAATAGAAGTCGACCTTTTGGCGACTCTGCCGATGCAATCGCTCAACCTAGCCTAAGTGACGGATTGTATCTTTCCGATCTCCCTAAGAGCACTTTGTTGGCGATCTGCCGCGATAACTATGTAGCTCCCAACGTGAATCCTGGACAGAAACGAGCAGATATCGATACGGAGTATGGACTCAAATGTAAAGAATCTGCTAGAAAACGTGAGGCAGCTATCAACAAGGCAAAGGAGGAGCACGCCCGGGAGATGGTGAGAGCAAGAGCTGAGAAGGAGGCCAAGTCGAAAGAGGTCGACGTTGACGCTGCGAATCGGCAGCAGAAGCAGAGGATCTTTGGTGCTGCTCTTAACCGACTCAAGGTAAGCATGCAGACTTTTTTTGATTAATCATTCTTTTTGACGGAGTGACTCAAGTATCTCCGTTTTGCATTCAACTCTCGCTCAGATCTATCCTCTGCTTTTCTTACGAGGGGGATCATTGGTAGCCGCTGTAGCGCCATGCTAACATCAATACATTAAGCGTTCAAGGCAGCCAAAGGATTCTCAATCCACGAGTCCGATTTTGCCCCACGGAACATATTTCGTCCTTGGAGGTAATCTTTTCAATGGTCCTCTTTGCGCCCTAATCCTAGAATCGAGCCAACCGACAGACAGCCACCACGCGAATCGTCTCCCTACTTGCCAGCAGTTCCGCCTTCCTCAAACCCAAATTTCGAATCACTCAGAGGCTACAGACCACCGACTTCGAAGAGAGCCCTACAAGTTCCTCCACCGCCGCAAAGAAACGCCGCGACTTTGAAGGAACTCTCAAGCGTATATCGAGCGACTCCACATTAGCAACTAGTCCCTCTTCTGACAAGCGCCCACGCCACCTCTCCGAGGCCGCCTTCAAAAATGGCCCTCGAGGCCCTCGCATCGAGCAGCTAATAGAGCCTAACCCCATTCGGCCCCAAGCAACAGGTCAGCCTCATATCTTCGCCCCACAGCATTGTCATTCTTGGCGAGAACATCCGCCATATGGAAAAGGTGCTCAAAAAAGGCGGGTTTCCTAGAGGAACGGTCCAGGTAAGAGCCGATCAGACGGGGTATTTCCTTACTTTTGATGACTCCGAAGAATGGGAAGGAGAGCGAGAGATTGTTTTGGGAAGTTCCAGGGGAAGAGGTTTACAGGTGTGGTTATGTGTATGGAGTCGTATGTTTGAGAGAGAATTGGGGTGGGTTGAAGAGGGGCTTGACCACTTGAAATTGTTGTGGATAGAGGCGACGGAAAGAATAGAAGAGATGCAGTGTATTATTGAGACATGAATCGTTGATCGGGTTTGATCGATTGAAATAGAGACCGAATTGCGCTGACCTTACCTTGAAGATATGATTTGTGAACCCCTTTTGTCTCGCTTAATGGCAACTCTCCTCTTCAGTCCAGCCAAGTCCATCACTTCTTGCCCGCTCTTCTTTTCACCTTCAATCACAAATTCTATCAGTTTCAACTCCCGCCCTCGCTAAAAAGACCATTCTTTCTTCGTCTCAACTTCCAACCATAAACCTCATACCTTCAACAACACCGCCACAGCAAACGACACCAACGTAATCGCTCAATGTATTACAAGAACTACACTCGAGAGGTTCTGGAAGTGAAGCTCAAGGAGCGCAAACTTCCCACCACGGGTCTCAAGGCTGAGTTGATTGACCGTCTCGAGGAGGATGACAGGAAGCAAGCTCGGTAAGTAATTCTGGGAGCAAAACTTCCAAGATCCTGACCTGATTCATGAACTCTACTCCCCAGTCTTTCTCTTCGGAGGGAGTTGGGGTCTCATCCAAGCCGCTTGAGTCCTATTTTTCACTTCTTTTGGGCGATTACTGACACCGAACTTTTCACAGTCGCCCTGAGTGTCCTCAAACCTTCACTTATCGCGGCCGCGACAATGCGGAAGACCAAGGCCGAATGAGTAGCGAGCGCCTATCTGACAACATTCGCAATCATTCTAATGAATTGAGAGATTTTGCTCAACCTTCCGGTCGTCGATTTTCAGATAACCCTATGAAACCTCTCCATGAACTAGACACAAGCCAAGAAGGTAGTCTCTCCGATCTGAGCGAACCTGCCTTAGAGGAACTCTGCCGCAATAACTACCTACCCTTCGATCTAGATTTCAACGGTGTTCAAAAGAAAGCAAATATTCACGCCGAGCATGAGGTGAGTCATTCGAGGAATTGAATCTTCCAAAGATTGAGCGATTACTGAAGCCCGCAAAGCTCAAATACCAGGAATCACTCAAGAAGCGGAACGCGGATTTTGACAAGGCTACTGCACTTAAGGATAAAGCCACGAAGAAGCATAATATGGAAATGGCCAAGGCACGAACTGAGAAAGAAGATAAGTTGAAGGAGGTCAACGCGGAGGTTGCAGAACGTCACCGCAAGCACCAGATCTTTGGTCCGGCTCTCAATCAGCTCAAGGTAAGTGCAGCACTTTTTCTGGGAAGCAGCAAAGAAGGCTGCCCTTGAATTATTCAACTGACCCAACGATTCAGGAACTCAAGGCACGCAGAGGTCTCCCAGTCCGCGCCTCTGACTTTGCTCCACACAAGGTCAATCGCACAATCCCCCGGAGGCAATTCTCCCAGGTCCCGCTTCCACGACCCAGCCCAAATGACGAGATCCGAGGTCGAGAAGCGCCCAGAGGTAAAGAGCTGGTCAGAGGCAGTGAACATCTCATAGATCGAGAGCCACCTCGCGATCGAGAGACACAACGCCACTCAAACCACTCATTGCCGACCGTCTTGTCTTCAACTAACTCCACCCCAAAGCGCAAAGTCAGCGATTCTACCCTAGCTACGTCTTCCTCCGATAAGCGCTCACGTACTGTCAGTATCGACTCCCGAGCTTTCAACAACAACGGCTTCGCCGACGTTCCTCGCGGTCCCCGAGCTGAATCACTCATCGAGACTGAGCCAATCCGCCGCCCATTAAGTAACAACCCTTATATCTTCGTCTCCGGCACAAACATTCGAGTCCGATCAGCATACGTCCAGGAGATGGAGCGAATGCTCAAGACTGGTGGTTTTGCTCCCAACCATGTGCGCGCTGATGAGACGGGGTACTTTGTTGTGTTCGAGGGGTCGAAGCAAGGTGAGAGTCAAACACGGTCCTGTTTTGGGTTTTGGCAGGGACAAGAATTTAGAGGTGTGCCAATGCAGATGGAGTTGTGCGTTCGAGGCCGTTAATCGTTGATTCCAAATGAAGGTTTGGAGGGTGGCCATGATGATACTGGAATAGCGATCGTTGACTGGGATTGAATGATTGTATTGAGGGCAGCCCAATTGGACTGAAAGGCCTCTGGGATGGTGATTCTGTTACCTAACTTGGTTGAGACAGCTAGATACTCGTCGAATGCAATGCAACTGTTTTTTCAGTGGAGTCCTCCTGCTCGCGCGCCTGGCCCGTAAATAGGTCCGCAGACCGGCTTGCGGACCCTTCCCGCTCGAGCAGACTGACTTGTGGACTCATTCTCTTGCTTCTGGGATAGGCTAGATTCCAGCGCTCGTGGCAAGAGATACACATTGCCGTACGATGCCCATTCCACGTAAGAGGGTACTGATATAAAGAGCGGGGGCACTAGCCAGAACAGTATAATCGATTCATTTGAAGATAAGAACGCGTAGAACTTTACTGCTAGAATAGAACTATTAATCTGTAAATAAAAAGAGAGCCCGTTGTGGAAATGGTGTAGACCATTGCCTTCACGTGATAGTGTTGTATTCCATGGGTTATTCATTAACGGGTGGTGCAGGACCTAAGTTATGTTACACCGCCTTCGCTCGCAGGGATTATTTTGTATGAGCAGAATGATTTGATTGGTGGCAGAATAAAGGCGGTATAACATAACTTAGGTCCTCTGTCCTGCACCACCATAGATTGCTCTCTTGACGAGCGCACTACCTAATTAAGAGGTACTTTGGTACTCGGGGTTTGGTATTATGTCCTGTCAAATCTTCTAAAGACTTCTTCAGTTGCAGGGGAAATTGTCCAATCAGGGTTCCATACTCTGTCAATTATTACCTACTTAAGTTTAAGGTGCTCCGTGGAGATTTTGGCCTTATTACCCCTGGCACGAAGTAAGAAGCACGTCGCGATGAGGGAAGGCCGTGCGGCTGAGACACCTCACCCGGGCTACAAGTCCGGACAATAATACCTATACCATATCCCTTCTTCCACCTTCCCACTTCCCCATTTGAGCGGTCAGAAACTGAATCTCCTTCCTCGGATTTCGGATAATATCTATATTTGTTTCCCTACGGCGCATCATTCACGCCACGCAGACCATCCTGATAGATTAGCCTAGTCAAGCAAGGCGAAACGCCAAATCGAGTGCAGGGTCGCAATGCGGCTCTTGAACTCTGCTTCTTTACGCTTGAAGGAGTTTGTTGGGGATGGCGTCCCGAAGTATGTGATACTTTCACACACTTGGGAAAAGGAAGAAGTCACTTTCCAGGACATTCACAACCTTACACAAGCGAAGAGAAAGTGGGGTTTTGGGAAAGTGGCACAATGCTGCAAGAAAGCACAAGCGGACGGCTTCGAGTGGGTCTGGATTGATACTTGCTGCATTGACCAGTCGAGCAGCGCCGAGCTGTCTGAAGCTATCAACTCGATGTACCGATGGTATGCAGAGTCGCAAATCTGTTACGCTTATCTGGAAGATGTGAAATGGAAGTGTCTTGGGGTGTGTCGCCAAAGCTTTTGTGGAAGATCTACAAAAGCAGGTGGTTTACGAGAGGATGGACTCTGCAAGAGCTTATCGCCCCAACCGTGGTTGAATTCTATGCCTACGACTGGACCGAAATTGGTACCAGGCTGAGCCTTATAGAAATCATCTCCGACATCATGGGAATCAATCGGAGAGTCCTCGAGGACGGCCAGCACTTAGATGAGTTTAATGTCGCATCCCGCATGTCCTGGGGAGCTAAAAGGAAAACGACAAGAACAGAGGATGTATGTTGGGAAATACCTAAGACTAATATAGTGGTGGCAATAGTGGTGGCAATTAGGGGTGGCGAAGCTTACGAATACAGTGACTCATACCCTAGTAGTATAGGCTAGAAGCTTCTAGTAGTGAAGGAAATAGGGTATATATAGGGGTCGTAGAACCTGTAGAGTAGAAAGTCAGTCAAGTTAATATATGCATTTGAACCGGAACCTGAGAAAACCCAACAGGTTATGAGCCCGGAGACGCTACGCTACGCATACGATTTTAAGAACTTGACTCGGTCTTGAGGAAGACAGGTCTCGGGGGAGACACTTTAAGGAAAACAGGTCTTGAGGAAGACAGGTCTCGGGGGAGACACTTTAAGGAAATCAGGTCTTGAGGAAGACAGGTCTCGGGGGAGACACTTTAAGGAAATTGGGTCTCGAGGGAGACAAGTTATCAGACGGGCCTTGCGGAAGACACTATCGATATGGATTCTGGAGAGTTAAGGAGGGCTTGCCCGTTGCTTACGGGGCCTGTAAACTATCCTGTTTGGAAGTCTAAGATGGAAATGGTCTTGATTAGGGAAAAGTTATGGGGTATAGTCTGTGGAAGACGGATTAAACCTGAGTCTGGGACAAAGGCACAGACTGAGTTCGATGAAGATGCTGAACGGGCCACCGCAACGATATTCTTATACCTCTCAGAGACGGCGGAACGATACGTACGAGACTTGAGGGACCCAGTGGCAGTTTGGGCGAAGCTTAAGGAAGTGTTTAGTAAAGTTGGGTTTGCGGCACGATATAACCTATGGAAGAGGCTATTTAACTTCGAGGAAGGGAATAGCTTGTCAGTTGTCGAGCATTTGGATCGGGTACAAAATATTGGGATTCAGTTAAGAGAGTCAGGAGTTGAGGTCAGCAATGAACTCTTAGTTACAGCTGCCCTACAAGGGCTTGGGGAGGGGTTTGATACTCTAGTATCAGTAATAACCTATGGAGAATTACCTACCTTCGAGTCTTTGACAGCCTTGCTTCAGGAGGAGGCTATAAGGAAGGGAATAGGGTCTGTTGGAGGGCCTATTAAGGCACAGGCTTTTAAGGCAGGGGAGCAAGGACGAGGTTGCTGGCATTGTGGGAAGCCAGGACATAAGAGGGACCGATGCTTCGAGCTGTACCCTGAGTTAAAGAAGACAAGTGCGAGTACAGGGCCTTTGCCAGTACCAGGGAAGCAGGAGAAAGAGACTTCTATGCATGCAAGGGAGACAGTGTGGTAGAAGGAGTATTAGTCTTAGGTAAGGGGAGTGTTGGGAAATACCTAAGACTAATATAGTGGTGGCAATAGTGGTGGCAATTAGGGGTGGCGAAGCTTACGAATACAGTGACTCATACCCTAGTAGTATAGGCTAGAAGCTTCTAGTAGTGAAGGAAATAGGGTATATATAGGGGTCGTAGAACCTGTAGAGTAGAAAGTCAGTCAAGTTAATATATGCATTTGAACCGGAACCTGAGAAAACCCAACAATGTAGCCTACTGCCTTATGGGTATTTTTGGGGTGAACATGCCTTTACTCTATGGCGAGGGTGGCCGGGCCTTCCATAGGCTGCAAGAAGAAATCATGAAGATACACGAGGATTATACCCTTTTTGCGTGGATCGAGCCATCCGCCGCTTTGCCAGGTCGTTGTAATAAATGGGATTCCTATCCACGGCATGGCCTTCTCGCCGACTCACCCGCAAATTTTGAGAGCAATTCATGCTGGCCTTCTAGACCGTGGTGGCCATATTCAGCATTATATCCCTCTATCTCCGAAGCAATTTTTGTAATGCCAGAGCTCATAGATAGCTTTGGACAAGCGAGGACTATTGACCCTCCAACTCTTACAAGCCGAGGCCTCTCAATGAGCCTTCCTGTACGACAAAAAACAGCAAATGTCCACCAAGTTTGTTTGACATGTACTCGCCCTGACACCACAAGTAAAGCACATTTTCTCTGCCTTACATTGCAGCCAATTGGGATAGGAAATGCCTTAATAGAGGAACTCACATCTGGAACTCAGATATATACGACAGCAAGTACGGGACTTCTGGAATTCGTTCCAGAAGCCGAAGTTAAAGCCGAACCGTTCACATATGCGAAGATATACTTGCAGCGTAGCTCTCTTCCAAGTGCCATCCGGCCACTTTTTACCTCCCCATCGAAGCCCTGGTCATCAGTAACTGTGTCAACAGACAAATTCTGTTCTCTGGTGGAGGAATGTGTATTATGGCGAAGCCCAGAACTTCAAAACCGGCAGAAGTACATCCCATTTTCCCTACCTAAGTTCGAGCTCGCAAGTCCCCCGACCCACGCACCCGTTTTTATGCAAGCAGCGTTTGCTATAGAGTACTATCGTTCATCGGCGACCCCTATAAAGCTAATAGTTGCTTTTGGTATCATCAAGGATAAGGTTCCATGGTGTGATCTAGTTTCTCTTATCAGCGAGAAGACATATACCAGAAGGAATGGCGACCATGCAATCAACGAAGATGAAAGTGGCGGTACTCATGACAATAGCGCCGCAATTGATCGGGAAAGCCAAGATGGTTCCAAACGCGAGGATTTGGAGACTCTTCGAAAGCTTTTTAGCCAAACGTTGCATAAGACATTCTACCCTGCGCTACCACTAGGAGATATGTTGCCTATGACAAATGAAAACATCCCAGAAAGTATTTTCTCGACAATTAAAATCTTCAAGAGTGCATCGGATCGGGTTATCCAGCATTTTCCGGGTATCACAGTGAGAGTCTCGGCGAGACCAGCTTTCGGAGTAAGCCAAAAAAATAAAATAAAATAAAAAGCCTAACTAGGCGCTTTGATTCTCACATCTAACATGACGCAGGGGGAAAACCATAGGTACACTTTGAGCATCTCCTGTCACCCAGACGAAGCTCTTGAAACTATAAGTGACCTATATATCGCAGAACGCACAGAAGTCCTAGAGTAAGATCATCAGCTCTCGGCGGCTTAAGAAATATCATGAGATTGGGTGGTGATCGAAATATTTAGACTTAGAGTATCTTCGCGCTCATACGTTACTGTTCATTAAATAGCAAGCAGTGCTCGATTCTGTCACAGTGTTGTTGTGGAAAACTTTATGATCTTTTGTTGAGATACTTCCGAAGTGTACCAAAGTTGGAGGTTTTGTAACAGTGGCATAATGGACATCGATACCCACGAATAGGGTCGGGCAGGCATGACAAAGGCGGAGAATCGTCCGCCAGAGGCAGGAGTTTCCTCAAGAGTCTGAACAACAGGAAGAAGATGTAACTCCTGAATAATTGGGTCTCGAATGCTAGCCGGTAGTTGGTGGCTAACGACAAGGTGCGACCGCAATTTTCCTGCAGGTATAGCACTACGGCAGTGGGTGCAGAAGAGCACTTTATATTGCTGCAGATGTATGATTGGGTATAGGCTAAAATCTTCCGAGGATTCAATCCCAAGAGACACGTCTGATAAATACTAGTTGCGCTAGGGTGCCAGTAAGATGTTTCGTGCACTGCTGTTACCTGACGAGTACAAAAATTAGTAATAACTTATATAATGTACATTTAGAGTGAAATACACGTTTATGGTAGTAAAGTAAAGGTTAAATACCGTACTTTCACTCCCTCGCTCGGCGTTGTAAGTCCATGGAGACTGAGGGGCATCCACAGAGGGCCCGAATCCTCACCCCCCTTTGCTGACTCTATGGCAGTCACTGGAATCCTCTGTCCAGAAAACATCAAATGGCCGTTTTAAATCGTTCCAGAACTTTGAGTAATTCAACTCTACTATTTTGTTTTTCCAAGTGAGCTACGACAGTCTCACTGTCCCAAAATCAAAAAATCCCCTGAAACACCACGACTCCCCAACCCAACACAACCAAAAGAACACAAAAGGAGCAGCCTCAAAGCCTGTGAGGCCTAAGTCAAAAATTTACAAGCTAGACATGCTCAAAAAAAGTGTCCGAGTTAGGCGATATCATGAACTAACTCTCCACTCTCGACTCATGCCTCAGCACCGCCGTAGACAGCAATTCCATCTTCAAAGTCGGAGATTGCGCATTTGAGCCAGCGGAACTAGCATTTCCACTGGCGAGGATAGCGAAGGTGAAGAAGCTGGTGGGTGATGTGGGAGGTGCTGCGAAGGTCGTAAAGACGCTTGTTGAGGTGAAGTCTGTAAGTGAGGTTGTTGCGCCGGTGGGAGTCAGGTGTTGGATTTGATCAAAGAAGTGTCTGGGGTGAACGATGTTGTTAAGGCAGCTCGCTTCTTTACTTGAAGAAATCGCTAGTATCTTGCCCGATGGCTTTCGCGCCATTCTCAATAGCGGATGCAGCAGCGGTGTAGCGGGGTCGACGGCAGAGGTGAAGCCGCCCTCGAGACTTGTTGCGAAAGGGACGACGGCGCTTGTGAGACGGCCTTCGAGGGACATAGCAGCGTTTTCTAGAGCTGAAACGGCTAGGGAGATGGCTTGTTCAACGGCTTTGGTTTGGTTCGTGAGGCAGGAGGAGATGTTAGTAAAGAAACCGTGCACGGAGGAGTTCCCGGCTTGGAGGATATCGTCGGGATTGGAGCTCATGAGGTTGAGGAGGGAGAATCGAGCTGCGGATTGGTGCTTGACAATAGGAGTGGGAGAAGGGAGGCATCAGCGCTGCCGATATTTTGAGTGCTTGTTGTGCTGCTCCAGATCGCAGCTGTAGTTTCTGAGGGCTTGAGATAGTAAATGGATCTGCTGAGGGGAGCAGTGTATGTGGTAGTGACCGAAGAAGCATGCTTGTAAACAGCTTAACCGGAAGTAGCGGTATATGTAACGACTGGTGAAGATGCTGCATTATAAACTGCTTCGGGGCTCGCGAATTGATAGGGGCCCATGAGAATGGTTGTGGTAATGGCATACGAGAAACAGAGATGTGCACCGGAAAAGATACCTAAGAGCACTGCAGAAGAAAGGTGAAGATGCATCGTGCTGAAGATATATGAACAGAGCCTCAAAAAGAATGATGAGAGAAGGCCACGGCCTTTGTACGAGTTAGAAAGGAGGACTAGCTCGACTTTCGTGGATCTTGATACAGCTGAATTCAAAGAACGAGAATTATGATTTCCATCATAGGGCAAGACACAAGTATATGAATCATTATAAATCGCTGTTGATTAGAACCCTACCTCTGCATCATCCTAAATAGGATCAGTAACCCAACATGTTAGAGAATGATGCAAGAAATGCCATGGTTGCAGCAAAGGCCTTGACAAACCGACTAACAAATCGATCATTACCAAAGGAACCATTCAGACTGCTATAAAGCCTACAACGCCGCATCCGCAGGACTGAAACTTAGTCGTCGGATATATATTTCCAAGCTGTACGAGCCCAACATGTCGTTCTTCGGCCGCGAGATCTGGCAGCGTGGGGGCAAAGTGGAGGGCGCTTAGTTCACCAAGGGGCGTAGCCTGCAGAATTTGAACGCATCTTTCATGTTTCTTGAGCAGTCTTGTTAACATAGGGCTGAAAAAGCGACCAGATTGCCGGCGCTTATTTGAGACAGAGTTGGCGACTCGGAGCTTGACTCTTCCGTCGAGCTTCAAACTTCCAACGCGTCTATAAGAATAGAGCCTTGATGCCAATTGGCCGATTCACACTTTCTAGAAGCGCGGGAAGGAATCCACCCACGTGGAGAGTTGGACATAAGTAGACTCTAAGTTCGATGGCTTATGGAGGGTATGTCCGAACGAGTCTGAACGAATCACTACAGTGTGTTTGGTAATGGATGGCCAATGCTGATGGGAGGCTCATTCCTGTGTCAACCCTAGATGGGCATGTTCGCAGGGACGGATAAAGACTTCGCCGGGCCAGCCCGTTGTTATATCGCGTCAACCCGTTCCATCTCCAGCCTAATGTCCACCTAGGGTGAACTGTCAATGAGGACCGCGGCGTAAGTTCACTGATGAAACCACCCAATGGCTCCATGCCTTCTGCGTAATCCTGCTGCGCCTCTACTGTTCTATACCGTCCTCTCGAGCAACCATTGAGAGCCTCCCAGAGGTCCCCATCAGCTATTTATCTATTTCGAGGTTTCCGAGATTCCTTCAGCAACGGAAATAGCTCCAGTAGTAGGGTCTCCGCTATGGATAGACTGCTTTCTCGTGTTTGCAGAAGGTTGTTTTGTGGCCAACTTCGTTTCGGGCCATTGGATAGCATACTTTGCTCAGGCCCGTAATTTACCTCGTATTCATTTATTCCAAGCTCTTGAGCTGTGCATCCTCCCGCGGTAATTGTATTGCGTCACTCAGCATTGAAAAGTATTTTGGTCTGCGGAAGGAGTAGAGGGAGCGCGGAAGGCTTTTGACTCTAGTTTGGTCGAGGATCGTGGGCAGCATTGGTCTGCCTAGGCCACGGAAGCTCGTAGACTCCACATCGGTGTGAGGGTCATATTTATGCACTTCTATCGGCAATACTGAATTTTTTTTTTTTGGTACTGCGTAGTTCTTGTCGTTGAAGATGGACTGATGATTTCAATTGATTGATGAGCTTCGCTGCACGAACTGCATCTTTTAGAGAGAAATTTGATGAATCACCTCATTATCATTATCACCATCACCGCTGTTAAGGAATGAGAATTCTCAATGAAAATGGCTGTCGAGACTGTGAAGCTCTAGAGCAGATCCCAAGTGGGCAGCTTTTACCTCTCCCTCTGTCTTCTTCACAACTCCTTACCTTGGAGAAGTTAGGATTTTGGCGTCCTATACCCCTTAGCATGTAAGTCCGCTACAGCTCCCACTAAAGAAACTTGAAAGTGTCAATTCTCGAGGGATCTTAAAGGTTTCATTCATTGTGCTGTCTCCATATAAATGCGCTGCCTACCATAATCCTCAATTTCCTGCTGCTGCGAAGGATTTGATATCGCGACACAGCTTCAGTCGAACCTTGGCATTTCCTACTTCCACTCTCAACTCCAGTTTTCATCATACAATGGCTTTCATAAAACTCCTCTTATGCTTCCTTCCTTTCTCCCAAATCCAGCAACTCTTATGGAACCCTCAACTCTCAGCACTTTCACACTCGAAGTATGCCTTTAAAATTCGCTCAAGAAATATTATGTACCCCACCAACAACAATTCGGTAATAATCCTCACTCTGCTGTCAGGCTTTCACTAACACACGGCAACACAGGGTTACTTCGGGATTGAGGTACGCAGTTCTTTGGAGCCTATCCCCGATGAAGAATGCGCCATATTCGTGCGAAACAGTGCTTTCCCCGAATCTTTGTTCTTCAAGCCCAATGTCGATTGTGCCAAAGAAGAACAGGAGCCGTTCGAGGTAGTTATCCAGACAGGTGGCTCTGTTCAGTATATCTCCCACGATTTTGCCAGCATGCCCAAAGGCCAGTGGAAACCATACACTGGCAACTTCAGCACTGTAGACTTCACGTACTAGCATGACAAAAGCACTGTTTACGCCTTGGAATTTGAGCCGCCGGGATTTGACAGGGCTGGGTTGACCTCATAGCAATTACGTATGACAGATATTGATTTTGCTCTACAGGGGCATTTCTGGCGTGTCCGGGGCCGGTTGGCGATAACAAAGGGTACAGACTTTTTGCAATGACACCCAAGGTTCCTGAAGGCGGTGGCTGTATTACCCTGGAGTGGTTAGTATATGTCAAGGTAGAGTAGAAGGGGTCAAAGGCGGCAGTGCCTGACCTGCGGTTTCCTCCCACGTGCAAGCCTTTTGAGCCTCTGTCAATCATTACCTCGATTTAGCCGGTCACCTCCCTGAATGGTGAAGTAGTAATTTATCCATGAGTAGGAACGGAAGTATCTCGGTACCTCCACGTGATGCACCCCGCATCATCACCTGCAGGTCCATTTTTGGCATCGCTTCAGAATGCGGTTCCTTAATATGAAACGTCATTTCTTCAATCACGCACAAATTTCCCCGAATCATAGATCTCGGTTCAATTCCGACCAAAAGAGGGTATCCTGGTGGAAATAAAGATAAGGGTCATAATCGCGTTTGTGGAGCCAAAGCTTCAGCAATCAGAACAACCCCACAAAGAGGCTTACAGGGCTTCCCCTTCGGAAACAAAGCCGCGCAAGCATCCAATTTCTCTGCTCCTCCCTCTCTACTGCGCATTAAATGCACCGGAAGAACTTTCTCTCCTCTTCATCTCAGGCTTGGCCATCCAAGTGGCAGGTGGCCATCAGATTTGCTACCCCTGTCAAGACTGCGCCATATGCTTGGCGGAGGATTGAAACTTCTTTCTCGGCGCTCCGGCAGTCGTCGAGCGCACCAGGGTCTTGACTCCCCACGCCAACGATCCAAGGTACAATCTGACTTGTCTCTTCTTTACCCCATCTTTTCCGAGCTTGAGCAAGAATTCTCCTGGCAATGAGGCTGTGAGGGTATGCGTGGAAGAATTACTACTATCAGAACCCACCACTCAGCAATGGCGACAGCACGTAATTTTCATTTGGTGATTAAAGGAGGAGGGCCCTTTAATTTTTCCACATCGGAAGAAAAGCGTGGATGAGAGCAGGCTTGGGTCAGCCATGTGACTGCCAGCTCTGCAAAGCTGTAGGAAGGTCGTGGCATAAATACGCCTCTGCCCTTGTCAAACGGCATCTGTCTCAGTCGAAAGTAGAAGCTCATCTTAACTTCCCAGGCACTCTTTACTCAACTGAGACAAAGCAATCATGGTTCATCTTCCTTCCGTCCTGGCATTCGCTGCTGCGGCTTTGGTAGCTGCTGCTCCCGCTCCCGCTCCGGCTCCGGAGCCAACCGCTGCCCCTGAGCTCGCCAAGCGTGCCACTACTTGCACCTTCTCTGGGTCTGGTGGAGCTTCTTCTGCTAGCAAGTCTAAGACTTCCTGTTCCACCATTATCCTCTCAGCTCTTGCTGTGCCTTCCGGCACGACCTTGGACTTGACAGGTCTCAATTCGGGAACACACGTACGTTTTCCCTATCAAATATCAATAGTAGATATTGACCTTCTGTCAGGTGATCTTCGAAGGAGAAACCACCTTTGGCTACGAAGAGTGGTCTGGCCCTCTCGTCTCTGTTTCAGGAACAGATATCACCGTCACTGGAGCTTCTGGAGCTTATCTCAATGGCAATGGAGCTGATTACTGGGATGGTGAAGGATCTAATGGCGGAAAGACTAAGCCAAAATTCTTCTACGCGCACAACATGATCTCTTCCTCCATTAACAGCGTTTACAGTGAGTGATATTTCAGGAAAATTTTTTTTTTTTTGAACGAGACTTACTGACTTCCCGATCTCCTACAGTCCAGAACTCTCCAGTACAGGTCTTCAGCATCGATGACTCAACCGATTTGACTCTCACGGACATTACTGTCGATGACACGGCAGGTGGTAAGTCTTGCCAAATCTATTTGTGCTGTTGAACGATTCTGATGGAGTGTAGCTTCTCTTGGCGCAAACACCGACGGCTTCGATATTGGCAGTTCCTCAGGCATTACCATTACCGGTGCGAACATCTACAATCAAGATGAGTACGTACCAATTTATGAGCTCTGGGCAATTATCCTATTATCATGCAATACTGACTGCGATGCCCTCACAGTTGCGTAGCCATCAACTCTGGCACCGTAAGTACACCCTCTTGTGCTCCAAACCCATGCTAAACTTCAACAGGGCATCACCTTCTCCGGCGGCGTCTGCTCCGGCGGACACGGTCTCTCCATCGGCAGTGTCGGCGGGCGCAGCGACAACACCGTTGAGACTGTCCTCTTCGAAAACAGTGAAGTAAAAGCCTCTCAGAACGGTATCCGCATCAAGACCATCTCTGGCGACACCGGGACCGTCTCCGGCGTCACCTATTCCGGAATCACGCTTTCCGGGATTACAGAGTACGGAATCGTTGTCAACCAGGCGTACGATGGAACTGCAGGTGATCCAACCAATGGTGTTACCGTCACCAAGTTTGTCCTTGATAATATCAGTGGCACAGTTGAATCTTCGGGAACGAACATCTATATTGAGTGCGGAAGCGGTAGCTGCACTGATTGGACTTGGACTGGTGTGGATGTGACTGGAGGGAAGACTAGCACCAGCTGCTTGAACGTTCCTAGTGGAGTTTCTTGCTCTGACTAGGAGCCAGTTATGGAAACGAGGAGAGGAAGAAAGTAGAGAGAGGGGGATTTGAAAGAGGGACTTCGAAGCAAGTTTTGTACATAGCTCTATTTCATTGTCCATATGATTGATCCTTGTTTGCAGTTGTCCTAGGCAGCATCTGTAAATAAAAAGCACTTGCCAGCGATTCAGAGACATGACAAATTCACCATAACTCCTAACTCCATATTCTCTCACAAGGACCATTTCAATGTTTCCTCCATCCACTGCTCTCCTGCAGCCATTGCCGAAAAGTTTGCAGCTCCGGGTACTCCTTCCTCAACCCCTGAATATCAACGTCATACCCATCCGTCCCAAGCCAGCCAAACATAGCACCAAGATCACCAACAAGTAACTTCAGACCATTGCCCACAATACAAGGCGCAAGAGGCATCTGGTTCCCAGTCGTCTCCTTGAAGATCTTCGACGCCTCCTCAAATGTCAACTCATCCCCCGCAATGCTCACAGCTTTGCTATCATATTCCTCAGGTTTCAGCAAAGCCATCGCACCAAAATGCCCAATATCCCTCGTCGAAACAATCTGCAAAGGCTTATCCCCCAATCCAGCCCACAGTCTCCCAAATCCCTTGCCATGTATATCCGTTGTAAGCATATCCATAAAGGTCGTCGGTCTTAAGATCGCCCAGGACATACGTCCTTCAGCTTGCGCCTTCAAATAGACCTCGATGTCATGCTTCGCCTTTAAATTCGGGACATTCGTAGGATTGCTATCGGATTTTTCTGGTCCGCCGCGATCGCCAGAGGTAAAGACAAAATGCTTGACACGGTATTTGATACTGGCATCAATGAGTGCCTTGGCTTGGTCTTCTTCACTGGCTTTCTGGCCGGGGACTGTCATGCAGAAGACGCCATCGATGGAGGACCCGATTTGGGAGAATATTGTCTCGGGGACAGCTGGGTCACCGACGATAACACTGATGTTGGGGTTGGCTGCGAGGGATTGAGCGCGCGAGGAGGAGGCGTTACGGGTTAGGGCGAAGATGTGGATGGGGAAGGAGGGGGACGCTTTGAGGAGGGAGTTAATCACGGCCCCTCCTTGTTTGCCGGTTGCGCCGACAACGAGATACTTTCTGGTGGCCATTGTATCGAGATGTTATCGTAAGGCAATGTGAGAGAATATGAGGAGAATCTGTGTGAGATTTCGAGCGATTGGAGTTTGAAGTTTCGACGTGATTGAGGAGATGATTCTGTGCTCTGTTAGCTGAGGCCATTGTTAGTACTTATATATTTGAGCAAGAGGCACAGCTCCAGGCCCTTGAGTTTCAACTTCAATGAAGGCTGGGCCGGTAAATGGCAAAGTTGCGCCGATTCAGTGTCTTGATGAAGTGCGGACATAATTTGCGGCGTAGAGTCTCGTAAGTTTCCCAAAGAGGAAAGGTACGAGCTGGGAGATCTACATCTCTCCCCCTGTCCTTCGAACAACATCAAACTCATCGGCAATTCGATGTAACACGAGCCTCTATGGCTGCAAATAATGATATGGCTATTTTAGTCAATGACAAGCTCGTGGGTGTCGGGGCATTGGGAGCAAGTTAGCCCACTTCTATGCCCGTAGCTGCACTCACTCAATCATGAGAATTCTCAGTGGAGAGTGTCCACTTTTAGATTTTCTGTTCACCAAAGCCAAAATTCCATTCAAGTTGAAAGATTCCTTTACCAGTGCCGTTGGGAGGCTCTTTTACCCTGGTGAAATGGCCCAAACAATCCATATATAATCAAAATCAATCATCTACAAAGTACTTGCGCACATAATTCGTTTCCCAATCCAAGAAATCCCCCAAATCATGGCTTAGGTTGAAGCCCATCGGAATAACCTCTTCCTTCCTATTCGGACTCGGAGGCACGAATTCCAGCATTGGACTCGGCGGCATACTCTCAGCATACCCCTTCTCCACCCACCTCAGAGATCCACCCTGCATTTTAGCCTCGACTACAATCTTGTCCGTTCCAGAATCGGTTCGGGGGAGTCTTCTATGCATCTCGATTGCCACAGAATCCGCACCCCTTTGCCTTCTTGATGGTTCGCCTTGTATCATTGCACCATATCCCGGAAATCCATACCCAGACCACCACTCCATGATGTCGTCCACCTCAGCTTCATCAGCCGCCCATTCGATATCGTCTCTTTCATCGACACCTATTTCGTCCATCGTTCCCGAGATGGCCATCTGGAATGCTGTCCAATCAAGAGGCTCGTCGTCCGTTAACAACTCTATCTTCTCTCGCTTGATGCGAATGGGACCTTGGCGGAAGAGTGGGGAGGTCAGCGTAAATAATGTTGATGGAAGTAGGATATGATCTGGCAGGGGTTGGATGGATTCAAACGAGAATTGACGCTCTTTCGGCTTTCCATAGAGAGTTTGCGACGGTATGAAGTAAAGTGGCGAAACTTCAGGGATTGTCGGCAATGGAGGCGTTCCACGGGCATTGGATCGATTTAGGATTCGTGGAGGAGAAGGGAAATTGATGTTTTGGAACTCCATTCCAGAATCACTGACCGTAACCTTGGCTTTCTTAGCTCTGACGCCTTTCCTCCCAAGACTTCTTCGCGCCTGAGGAATCGCAGGAGGAGGAAGAACTGGACTAGGGAATGATGGAGTGATGACCTCCTTAAGCTCTGCCGCAGCGAGTCGACACGATAGACTTTCCAAGTGGAATGGCTCTGTGAGTGTGCTTCCCTCTGTTTCAACACTACGGGTTGACTCTACCGATATCCTACACTCATTCTCAACCTCCTCCTCCTGCCTCAATCGGCGGAGCCTATCCGGAGTCAGCATCTCGTCCACTCCAGTTCTGAATATCTTCCCATTAAATATATCAACCATATTCGCAGTGACATCTGTCAGAGTCCATCTTGCAGGCGTATTCGCGGGTGGCGGAGGCACATTCTGGACTCTGCTGAGCAGATTCTTATTCCTATAGAACGCTTTCCTCTTCCCCTTTGCCACAGACTTCGTCCTTGTAATCGGAGCCTTCAAGGCGGTCGCAGACTGTCTTGCCTCCTTCTTGGAGGCACCTCGAGATACCGATACGTTCCGAGGGGCTAGCTCAGGAACCGGGTCGTCATGCCATCTTTGAGTCACAGCCTCGGCATCCGCCAATGCAGTTCCGACAGCCTGAAATGCTTTGTCCGTCTCGCGAATTAATTGCTGTACATTTTCCTCAAGACAATCCATATCTGAATCATCTATATTCCTAAGGCTCTGCGTTGGCGGTCTTCTATCATCTACGGGATCCATCATCAGTGCTTCCAAGAGATTGAACGTCGAACCCCTAACATTCGTCTTTCCTTCGCATTTCGCATCTCTCGCTGGATATGATAAGTTTTCTGGAATGATGAGTCGCCATGTTTTCGCATCACCAGACGAAACCGAAGATACTGGTGGCAGATAAAAAATTTCTGTCCTCGGTTCCATTCGCTGGGGTGCTGAAGCAGACAAAGAGTGATTCGAAGAAGGCGGATTGGCGGCGCACTCGCAACTGCACAAAGAACTTGCTGATGAGTGAGCCGTAGAATTTTTGGGTAATGAGGGACGACTTCTTGTTGTAGCGTTGCTACTGGCTCGTCGAAGGGTTGAGATTTCTGTCGGAGGACCTTGCGATATCCATGATACTCTCTTGGAACCGTTCGCAGCACTTCTTGTGGACGAATTCTTGTCGAAATTGCCTTTGTGATTTTCACTGTATTCTTCCGAACTCCTATTTCTTCGATGAGCGATGAATTGCTTGGTGCGACAGCCGGGCTTTTGAAGCAACATCTTGACAGCAGGAGGTCATTGATGGAATTTGAAGTGGAGACTCACAGCACATATATCTGGAGATTTTCGCGACTTAAAATTTTGGACGCCGATGGGGCTGAGGAAAACCCTGATGACAGTATTCTTAGCTTAGAAAACCTCGCGATAGAATCCATGTAGTACATAGATAAAAAGAAAGGCCGTAGTAACGTGAGAAGAGAATACCAACAGCACTTTGACATGAAGGGCATATCGCTAGATATAGTAACACCTACCTATGAGGGCATTGAAGGCGAAGAGCTGGGAAGACAGTTCAGACTCTTCGCGTGCTCGACTACGTGCATGACGGAAATCTACCTCCACTGCAGAGCTGCGCAAGTATATCAATCCCTGTATAACCTAGGAGAGCCTCTCCACCACTTACAAGAGGAGCTCAGCTGGCTTCTGCAGCACCTCCTATAAACTGCAAGTTGGTTTTCTAGGCAAGACCTAAGCTGCCGTCGAACGTTAAAAATAGGAGCTATCACTTCCCCATTTCCTTCCCGGAAGGCGATAACCAATGCCGGCATCATATTGGATGGCGGGAGGAAAGATGAACACAGGGGCTGTTGCAGAAGTGGTGCCTTGTGATAGGGTGAAGATCCTCATGTGGTGGTTCGGAGTCGCACAATAACGGGACGGCGCATGTTGGTTGCTCGTGACTCGCGAGAATGGTAATAAGGCTGAAATCCAACGGGATGCTGCATCAAACTTACTGAGCCTTTTTCTTCCCATCTCAATCGATGCAGAACTCCAACCTCCTTGCCTCCTTCCAGGTTTCTCGTCCAAGATGGTTTTCACCCTGCCTTGCAACTTGCAAGGGCAAGGGCAAGGGCAAGGGCAAGGGCAAGGGCAAGGGCAAGGGCAAGATTCTTCCTTGACACAAATAGACGCAAGTCATCTATGAGTTGGGGTTGGAGGATGTTGTGCGACGAAAGGCTGCAGTTGGAGGTACACACCCGTGAAGGAGTTATTCGTAGCATGGCTTACCGAGTCCGCTTAGCCTGAGAACATCAGGGCTTCGAACTGAATTTCGGGAGGCTTGCGTTCGGCGATGAAAGAAAGAAGTTAAGAGATTTGTGTAATGAAACGATGAGTTGTTAATGTTACGCACTGGCGTTGAGGTGGAGAGGTAGAGTTGGCGCGGGGAGCGAAGGGAGAATGGTGGCACACGTGACACAGCAGTCGTGCCGTGCGTGACTTGTTGTTCGTTCCAGCTACCTTGGAGGGCTCACGATCTCTCTGACCTACTCAAAGTGTGGATTACGCGGTTGGCTTCAACCTTGAATGGTCTCAGGTAAAGTTCTCACATGCTCCTACTAAGCATCATCACCACCATGGCTGATGGCCGTCATGTAAGCAACCCGCATTAACTGAATATAAGAATCCTTCACCTCCATTCAGCGATCTAATTCCGAAGGGAAGTTGCCTATCAACGCAGACACCGAGCTGTTCATTCAGATTGAGTAATTGAAATCCAGGATTTCGTTTGACGCCCGTAGCTTTTTAAAAAGCCCGTTGATAATCACTGAAATCTTCTGTGCGATTAAGATCTTGTGTTTTATTAATATCCTATTCAAGTTCGAAATTATCTCATTTACCACCCATTAAATTGAATATCTTCCAACAGGTGTGTCTTCTTCCTGTATCAAGTGATCTGAAATCGCTGGGCCATTGGATGGATGCAAAGCAGGTGGCACGACGGATTTTCAAACAGTGGGACTTGGGCTTGTCAAGTCCCTTACATTTGGGCAATGTATCAAGTGATGTACATATTGAGGATATGTTCCACCAAATGAAGGGAAAGGTATTCTCTATATATGAGGCTGGTGAAGTCATTTACGCCTAGAACTCCTCTCGCCGGATTCCACCCTCCCATGAGAGCCCAGCAGTCGGCTGCGTCCATCGCAGACACACATCATGCGCAGTTTGTCATATACCGAAAGTACTGTCCTTACCAAGTGGTCCTAATGCACTACCAACGAAATGAGTGCACAGCGTGAGCCGGTGCCAGACGCTCGAGCACCAAATCGCCTTTCAAAATTCCAACATGTCCCAAGTCATGAACGCCTCTTTCCATACGCCGTTATCGAGTTTCGACCGTCGATCTCTAATCCCGTCTCAATATTCTGCTCTCTGAGCAGTTACTTCTCGTCAAGCTTAAGTGGCTTTGATATGCGCGTCACAAAAGTCCTCCAAACCAGGCTCTCGCTGCAGCATGTGGCCTCCTAATCGGCTTCCCGGTTGCCCTTAGCTATGCTCTCAATCTCTCTATCCCTTCCGATGCATCCGTTTCCATCAATTGCTGCTCGGCTGACGCTCCTCACCCGCAGGCTCCAAGTCTATCAGTTGGACGTCTGTAGCTTGCCTCTCCGCCAGTTGATCCTGGATTGGAGCAACCATCTCCTTTGTCGTCGTCGTCTTTATGAATGATGATCTGGAATGTGATGGTGTGTGTTTGTACTTCTTCTCGTCTCGATATTTCGGTTGCGGCGGCAATGGTTTTGGAGGGCCTTTGAATACTCGTCGTAATCGAGAGCAGATGGTGTTGGACTGTTGGGGATTGAAATCGGGTTCGTTTGGGAGACTGGTGAGGCCTCTCATCGTGAATGCTTGATACAAGATACGTGATGCAGAAAATCTTCTGATGAAAGGAGTCTATAATGGGTACGTTATTTGAGGCATAAAAACACCTTTTATCGTGGTTTGGAAGATGGCGGTACGCCAAAAAGCGGGGATGTCGAGAGGTGAGACAGTGAGAAGGCGCAGTTGAGCTGAGAAGCAGAGGGTGCCGAGAATAGCAGAACGACTAATCTACTTTGCGATGATGTGATTTCTTCTAGCAACTTGTGTATGATTTGCTCAGAAAGTTTAATGCAGTAGAAGTTATCAAATCGAATTGGTATGCGAGTAGAACTTGAGGTTGGGTTCTACGCCTCCATATATATCGGACATCCGAGATCGCTGAATCTTTCAGCAGAAAGGCTCATCTCAGTTTTAGAGCCTCATAGCACTAGCATAAAAAGAGACAAAAGAGAGGGTGTCCGGCATATGGCCCGTATTGGTCAGCCCTGCAGCTGTCCAAGAATAGTCTTCAGGAAAGAGTCTGGGGCGTAGTCGATCAGAAATCTCCTTTGGGCGCTCGTCAAAATACAGTAAGAGCTCCAAGACCTCCGAAACTTTCGGGGGTCTTCTAGACCTATCATCCATACCCGCCGCCGTCCACGTCCCCGCTCCCTTGGGTGGGGTGAGAGGTCATTCGATGTGGTGGCTGACAGGCGCTTCCAATGCTACCCGTTTTCCAAATGGGAAAACAACTTCAGTGCCAATTGAAAGGGCCTATTCCCACGGCACTTGCGGTCCTTTCATTTCTAGATTCGTGACGCCAGAGAATATCGTGAGTTTCGTCTCGGCGAGACAGAAAGTGGCAATTCCTCAATCGGCCTGGCCGCAACCACCCATCGTGACCCTTGCTTAGAAAAACTAGTTGAAAGACATCCCGACGAACATTCTACTGTATCTCAGCTGCTAAGTCGCAAAGTCCAATTCCCAAGTCGGAATGTCAAAACGAGAGCTTTGAGTCGTTAAGAACGAATGAGACGACAGCCTGAAAAAGAACTCGCATTGCATTGACCAGAACAAGAAGCTTAGCCCTGCGACGACCGGATATTTGGCCCAACTTGGACTTTGTGGGCGGAAGAGGGCTGAAGTTGATGGCGCTGAAGAGGGGTCGCGATAGGCTGTCTAAGGCTATGATTCCCCGGCACCCCCCGTGATTTCCCGGCTCCCCCTCAACCACCAAACTTCATGACTTTATATCTCAACCAAACCACGAGATTGTCATGCCCGACGCCTATCTCCTTAGAAGGGGGAAGTCCCAACGAGCCCCTTCGGGTCGGGGGAGCCCCTAAGGCCCCCCACACCCCCCCGGGCCTTTCCAAAGCAGAAGTAGGAATTGATGGTCAAGTGGATGTCTAATGGTCAATGTCAAGGCATTATGTCAAAATTTGGGTGTAAGGGGGAGGGGGGAAATCACAAGGGGGTGCCGGGGAATCATCAGCCCTGTCCAAGCCTACTGTATTGAGGGCCGTCGCTTGGTGGCATCGACGCTCCTTGACGCAGCCACTTTGTCTTTGATCCACGGTCTGGATGTGGTCCGAGTCATGTCAATGGAGATCAGCCTTCTGGGTCAGTACCAGTAGAACCTTGAGTTGATTATGTAAGGTTGGAGAAATCCGACTGGTGCCGGCACTTTTCCTTCCCAAACCTCCTCCTCGCATCGTCCAGGCCGACTGTGATTGACCACACCGGCTAAATCAATCGGCTAGTTGAGATAAAATGAATTTTCACGATCACAAATCAGTTGATGAAATCATCCCAGTATCAGCAGATCGTGGGCAGTCAGCAAAGGAGCGAGTCGTCGTGATCGTTGTGGCTTTCAGCGATGCTAGCTGTCAGCTCAGCGAGCTTTAGCGAGCAGCTTCGAAGATCTCCCTAATCCTGATAGGCAGGCCGATGAGTCGAGCGATGTCCCTTCATTTCATGCAACATTTTACCCGTACCATCGGTTTGGTATTTGGTACTGTAAAGGGAACAGCACATCAAGATGATCTTCGTTGCATTTTATGTTCTATTTCTGTTTCCACGCAACCAGTAACTGCAGCAAGGTACCGTGTATCGAAAAAGCTCAGCTCGCTGCATCCCCTCTCTTCTTCCCAAAGCGTACATAATATATTACGTGGTCTCTTTCCTTGAATCCCAGTCCATTCTCCCTCAACTATCTACATCGGCGACCTTCACTGACCCTTGCTCGCCGAGTTCATACGCTCTCACTGCTCCATGTCTCCATAACTACGTCGTATTTTGCGTGCGATGAAGTGTCATTGCAGATTTGGATCGAGTACCTTTCTACTGGAAGCTGGTTGTTTAATCTCATCTGTAGGATACGATCTTTGTCAGGACGTGATTTTGACACCGTCGTTTGACGTGGTCGCCCGATGCGGAAGATGTGGCTACCGCCCCTCCAGCTTAACTACCTTACGTTCCAGATGCGATGAAGTGTCATCGCATGTTTTCCACAGAATATCTTTGCGCGGGAAGCTGGTCATTGAGAGCCATCCGTAGTATGCGATCTTTACAAGACGTCATTTTGATATCGCTGATTGCATCTGGTCATGGTCGCCATTCCTCCCTGGGCACACGCAACTGGTTGGGGGCTTGTTCTTACACCAAAGTCCGAGGATGCGAGATTTCTGATAATAATCGCCCTTCCAGGTGATGCCCACTTCCCCGTCACACCTTCTCCGAGTGAGATGATTTTTGCAATCGCCAGAGGCAAGTACATCAGCAAGCTGGGTGAAAAATGTGAGATGCATGTCCGATACTCCTGACAGAGAGAGGTCAGCCTCAATAATTGCAGTGAGCTAAGTGATAACATCATACATTACAATTCTCAACATGGCATTCTTCCTTCAGACATCCTCATCTCCTCCACGAGTTGCCTGGTTTCAACTTCCTGGGGCGCGTACATGCATCCAACGCTCCCTCCTCACTACCCTCAAATCGGTCGGTGATAGCTTTGAACTCAACCTTCGGCAACTTCCAATCCGGCCACATCTTCTTCTCCGCGTCTAGATCCATCAGAATCCTCGTCCTCCACAATTCCCCCGAGAATTCATATACTGCGACTTCCACCTCCCCAAGTTCGAGTAGTTGATAATCCTGAGGCCGCGCGAGAGGCGAGTATTTCAACAGTTCGCGCACAAACACAACCTCTTTCAATTTGTCCAAGCATCGTAGGACGTTCAACCACCCTGCCTTCGACTCTTTCCATGAGTGCATGGATAATGAAAGATAGCGCACTTTACTCAGTGCAAAAATCAACGCTGGGACAAAGTCCTTCTCGTATAACCGATGCAAATCCCTTGTCGACCAACGCCCAAAGAACACAAGATCATTCCGGACATTCACGATATGATAACCCCTCGACTCCCACCGTCTCTCGAGTTCTGTACGTTGCTCTCCACACCTGGGTGCTGGCCAGCAATCGGCTCTGTAATTCGAGCACGATGAAGAGTGCTGGTATGTGAAGGGTGTGTAATGGATAATGCGGACGGGGAAGCGCAGGAGTTCATAGGTGGAGAGGACTTCTTCGCGAACTTCGTGGCTCACATGCATTAAGGCGAGGACTGGGGTTGGGAAGCGCGGAAGTTTGGGGAATACAGGGGCACCGCGTTGAGCTTTTGCGGCGATGATTTGGGATGGTGGGAGCGCGAAGTGCCAGATTTTGAGGCGGACTTCGGTGGGCAATTCGGAGAAACGGTAGAAGGTTGTTGTAGGTCCGAAAGGAGAGGGGAAGGCGGGGATGTTTCCCATTGGGGAGTCGGACACTGTCGATAGGGACGCTTGGTGAAGGGGCGGTTCTGTTTGAAAAGACGGTTTTGTGAGATTAACGAGGGATTGTAGATGACGGATAAACCGTGAGAAGGGGGGATTTTGGATGAAAGCAGGAACGATGTCAAGCATATCTCAACGACGAACGATAGGAGATAATACAGAAGTCAAGGAAACCGCTCATCCTAGCGCATGATATAGGGAATCTGAACATCATCGTTGCCTTGCATTGACGCGTAGCTGATCACGTGAAATCACCCCGCCAAGTGACTTTGAGAGAGCTCAAAAAGTTGCCTGGAGTAACATGTAGCGGCTTCAATGAGAATCTGTTGTCTCGATTCCAATCTCTTCTCCTTGGGAAGTTGTAGATTGCTCATGGTCAAACTTTTCAGGCGGCTCGAAAGCATCTTTTTTCCTGACTCGTCAACAACGATTATTTGAAGTGGAACTGGATTCGCAAGAACGGCATGGAACCCTTAATGGGAATTTGAAATGTTACAATCCAGCTCAAATTCGCACAGGAGTAAGAACCTTATTGTTGAGGAAGTTGACAACGAAAGGCGGCAGAATCGGGTTCTCGCCTGGTCGGCTATCAGCACCTTGCTCAACTCCAACCTTCTTCCAGCCCAACAACAAAACACTATCGATGGAGCCCATGCATCGGCTGCCACCACTTGCGCAATGGTGAAGCCATTCAGCAAGCTTCTCCTACGGACGTATGCCCTCAATGGGCATTCGGGCCGTGAGGAAAGAGTTTTTAAGTTGAACAACCTTGAAGAAAGGCTTTTGGACCTCGGTCGCGTCACTGTTCGGCCACTGACATTTCCACGTTTCTTCAGCCCACCTCCATATGATTACACAACACCACAACGCACAACATCCGATCAGCTTACAAATGTGCCCTCCTCCATATTCAACGTCATACCTGAATCGCACAACTTTTCAGAGATAGACAAGAATGGCTTGGGCCGCCGCTTTATGGTTCAGTTATCGAGGGGCAGCTGCAGAGAATGCCGTCGAACTGGTAATGGTTGAAAGAGAAAGATGGGGAACCCTGTTTAGCTCCTGCTGCGTCATGGGGAAACGACCTCCTTCGCTTTTGCTATATGTATTTCGATTGCTCCTTCCTTATTAATCTCTGATATACAGACTTCCAGTCCCTCAATTTCCCAACTCAATCAGATCGTCAACAACAAACCTCGAAAACCAATTGAATACCGCAACAATGGTTCAGAATAAAGGAGTTATCTTCAAGCAAGTCCCAACTGGGCTCCCAGTCCCAGGAAAGGACCTAGTAGTCGAGGCCCGCGACTTCGACATTGACCAAGCTCCCCCAAGCGGCGGTATCACAACTAAGAACTTCTACGCCTCCTTCGATCCCTACCTGCGCGGAAAAATGCGCGAACCCACCAAGAAATCGTACTCCCCTCCCTTCGATCTTGGAAAGCCCATCACGAACGCCGTCATTGCCAAAGTCCTCAAATCCGACAATGCGAAGTTCAAGGCAGGAGATATCATCAAAGGCAATTTACCAATCGAGGAATACTCTGCGGTGCCAAAGCAGGTAGCCGACGTGCTGCTGAAGATCGAGAATCCATATAAGCTGGACTTGATGATGTTCCTTGGTCCATTGGGCATGCCTGGTTTGACTGCATACTCCTCATTCTACGATATCGGGCAGCCGAAGAAGGGGGAGACGATATTTATATCTGCGGCGTCGGGAGCGGTGGGACAATTGGTTGGACAGCTGGCGAAACATGAGGGATTGCATGTTATTGGCTCTGTGGGCTCGGACGAGAAGTTGGACTTCATTATTAAGGAGTTGAACTTTGATGGTGGATTCAACTACAAGAAGGAGAAGCCAGCCGATGCTTTGAAACGCCTTGCACCGAATGGAGTCGATATCTACTACGAGAATGTCGGTGGAGAGCAGCTTGAAGCGGCGATCGATGCTATGAATAACTTCGGTCGGATCATTGCCTGTGGTATGATTTCTGAATACAACAAAGCGGATTCAGAGAAGTACGGCGTCAGAAACTTGATGTTGGTTGTGAGCAAGCGGATCACGATGAGAGGGTTCATTGTCGGTGACGAGAACATGGGACCAAGATACCTCAAGGATCGCAATGAGAAGGTTTCGAAGTGGCTTCATGAGGGGAGTTTCAAGGCTAAGTTTAGTATTACCGATGGTATTGATAATGCGCCGGAGGGGTTCATTGGTATGCTTCAAGGAAAGAACTTTGGCAAGGCGGTCCTGAAGATTTCGGATGTGGAGGTAAGTGATGCCCCGAGACTTTAGGAGAATGGGGCTGATGATGATGCAGTGAGCCCTTCTTGACGAACTCTCATTTGAGCTTCGAGATGATGCAAACGTGCATAGTAGTATAATAGGACACACATTCCTATGTTATTAAACCCCCTGATAAATTCCAAGCTAGCCTTCGCATCGACCCCTTCCAGCGTGGCCACGTGATCAACACCAGAGAAAAGATCTTCTTGTCCCTTCCCTAAACAACGCTATCGTGATCACTTGACGTTGGCGTGAAATGCTACAGCTCCCTCCTAGTGGAATTCCCTAATCTACGCTCGTGATTTGTACAAATCAACATAAACCAACGCTCAGCATATTCGGGAAGTACAGTGAATCGGTCGAGTGGAGTCTCACTTGTGATGTTTATTCACTGTGTATCTGGTTTGGCGCTCACCTTCTCTTGCTCTTTTTCTTGATCGATTTTATCGAAGTCTTTTGCTCTCCGACTCCAATATATCAAGTCATCTTGACAACAACTTTCATCAAACTTCGTTCTCTGAGGACCACCTCGTCAAATGGTAGACTACAGTAAATGGAAAGTCGCCAGACTGAAGGCCGAATGTGTCAAGAGAGGTCTTGGCCGCGACGGAGTCAGAACTACTTGCGTCGCACGTCTCGTCGACAGCGATCTGAAGAAAACCCAAACGCCTGCCCAAGACGACCTTACCAACGAAAACGATCCTGATGGCAAGAGAATCAAACGAGCTGAAGCAGCGCAAAACCGCACAGTCGCTGCTGCAAAGCGGAAGTACGAAGAGGAGAAGAAGTTCATCCAAAACCGAATGGCGACCGCCAAAGGTGCCTACCGGAACGCGAAGACAGACGCGGATGAGCTTCTGGCATTGAGAAACTTGGAGATCAAGACTAAGGTTGCTGCTGGAAGACGTCAGAATGTTGGTCAGCAAGCCTTGATCAGCGGAGGTAGAAAGCGAAAGGAACGATCGCATATACGTCCAACCCGCCTTTCATTATCTCCGAGTTAGAGTCAATAATCATGGATGTACTTGTTTGCCTTTTCAAACTTTCGGCTTCTAACACGTTCCAGGACCCTAAGCCTCAATCCCCAGGGTGTGTGTTGAAGCGTGTGTTGGAAGGCGTCACGGATCCTAGATAGTAATAAAGGGCGGGTGGGAAACTCCCCGCTAGATTCCCCTTTTTTGGTGTTAGACCACTCACGTATCACGCGCTTTACTTGGTGCTGGGGCTGAGGAAGGATCAAGGGTCGCGGTCTTCCAAGAGCCCACTGCCAATTGGATTTGTTGTTTGCTCGCTATCCTGTGCATTGGGGCAGTCTACGTTCCTCTGGATCTCCGAAATCCTCTCGAGCGACTGGCTGCTATCGTCAAAGCTGCCCAGCCAAGTGCGATACTTGCGTATACACCCACAGTCGGTGGCCGTTCCAGGGCTAGGAGGTACTAAGGCAACGATTATCAACGTTTCGTCTATTGCGTTCCCTGCTGCATCTTGCACTTTGGAGCGTGTTGTCCCGAACAAAGCATGTCCAGAGTCTCCAGCGGTTACCCTGTTCACTAGCGGTACGACTGGAAGTAAGTAATTCTCAGCCCTCATGAGCCTCCCTTGGAACACTTTGTGCCCAATTTGGAATAATAACTAACTCAGGAATTTCATAGCTCCCAAAGGAATCGTTTTGCGTCACGTTAGTCTTCGCAACGAAATAGGATACACCAAAACTTGGAAAGTAGACAATGAGATTGCAGCAGAGTGCTTTCAGTTTCGACTTCTCCATGGACCAAATGTTTTCCGCTCTTTCTACGGGCAGTCGCTCTATGTGGTGCCAAAGGAGAAACGTGGAGATCCCATAGAAATCGCCAAGATCATATTGAATGAGGGCATCACATATACGAAGCCTTCCGAATACTCGAGTTTGGTCCGATATGGCGGTGCTGACTTAGCCAAAGATGCCAGCTGGAGAAAGGCTTTTGGGGGAGGAGAGTCGTTGACGGACAACCAGCGACAGGCTTTCCGCAGCTTGAATATGCCTGAACTGAAATTGATGAATTGTAAGTCAGCGAAGCACAGTATTATTTGGTCCTCACTCTAACCACCGTTAGCGTACGGCCCCGGAGAAATATCTATCTCCTCCCACAAGATCGCAGTGCCATACGACGAGGACGCACGCATTTCTTCCGCACTCATACCCGCTGGTAAATGCCTGCCAAATTATTGGGTTGTTATCGTAGACAAGAATCTGCAGCCGGTTCCCATTGGCGTACCTGGAGAGGCCCTTATTGAGGGCGCTGGCCTAGCTCGTGGATACTCAACAACGAAGCTCTGACCAAACAAAAATTCATCCCCAACTTGTACGCACCTCCGAGTACATTGCGAAGGGCTGGACAACGGCATATCGGTCTGGTGATCGCGGTCGCCTGCGTGCAGATGGTGCACTTCTTTTCGACGGCAGAATTGATGGAGATTCACAAATTCGTGGGCTTCGTATCGAACTGGAGGATATCGAAAGCAGCATTACGAAGACATCGAACGGCGCCCTCATCGAGGCTGTTGTTTCTGTGCGTGGAGATCCGGAGTTTTTGGTTGCCCATGTGGTTTTTGCAAATGACTATGCGTCTGGTGACCAAGAAGGCTTCCTAAGAAAGGTCACGGCCCAACTTCCTCTACTTCAATATCTGTGTATAATTCCAGTGGAACGGATTCCACTGACTCCGCACTTGAAAATTGATCGGCGCGCTGTCAAGGCACTCCCACTTCCCGACTCGACTGCGTTGGCTGAGGACGACGGTGGACGCGAGCTGTCCGATACCGAAAAACCAGCTTTTGGATATATGGAAGAGCATTATCTCTGTAGAGGCCGCCAAAGCCTTTAGCATAGATGCAAGCACCGACTTCTTCCATGCCGATGGCAGTTCCATGCTTCTACCGAAACTGCAGGCCAAGGTTAGAGTTTCCATGGATGTCGTTCTGCCACTTGCTGCGTTTTTCGAGGCGAGTACATTGGGAGATATGGCATCTAAGATCCGCGAAACCGCATCATCGAATAGTATTGACTGGGCTATGGAGACTTCTGTCTCCGAGCTGGCACTCGAGGCTGGAGAGTTGAGGCTCCCCGCCATCGACAACAGCTCAAAGATGAACGACGGCAAGACAGTTCTTCTTACCGGAGCAACAGGATTCCTGGGAAGAGCCATCTTGAAACATCTAGTAGCTGATAATAGTGTCGCGAAGGTCCATTGTGTTACCGTTAGACCAACTGCCGATAGTTCCCAGCGTAAATTGGCAGTGGCGGCAAAATTGTCATCCATTCAGGTGCCATGACTTCCCGTTTCCTTGGTCTCACGGAGGAAGAATTCGCAGTCTTGGCAGCCAGCGTCGACATGATCATCCAAAACAGAGCCATGAGGGCATTCTTTGAATACTACCAGCTCGTCCGAAAGACCAATGTTACATCAACAAGAGAGCTGATCACAATGGCTCTGCCCAGGAAGATTCCCGTTCAATTCGTTTCCTCCGGAGGCCTGCTCAGGCTGTCTGGGCGGCAAGGTCTCGACAGCAAGCTCTGTCGCACATCTTACACCTCCCACGGATGGCACCGAAGGCTACCTTTGCTCAAAATGGGCCAGCAAGGTGTCTTTGGAGAATGCTGCCGCGCAATACGGCCTACCGGGATTGAAGGTTTCCGGCGAAAACGACGAGACCCAGTTTCAAAATATTCTCCAGAGCCTTTTAGAAATGACAAATACAATGAACCTCTTACCTAATCTCGCTGGCTGGATTGGAGATCTCGACTTAGTGCCAACTGCTACGATTGTCGATGGGCTTTGTTGGCACGTTGGCGAGGGCACATCATCGGTACCTCATGCTTCGTTTGAGCACTATCCAGGCTTGGTCAGACTTGACGTCCCATAGATGATAAGCTGGCCAGAGAAGAACGTCGACGTAGAGAAATTTGGAAGGCTGAATGTGCTGAAGTGGCTGGGCCGGATCAAGAACCTAGGCTTTGAACACGTTATTGCTGCTCAATATCTGGCTCTTGAAGATGTCGAGGGTGCAGTCTCGAGGAGGTAATTTTTCTTATTTGGCGAGTTATACAGCGAGTCTTTCCCGTCCTAATTTGGTGTGATTCCCTTAATCTAAATATGTTGTGGCTTGGATAATCGTGGATTGTCGTTTGAAATCTGGGGTCCGAAATGTAATTGGGCAGCGCCCCTGCATTCTGAAAGTTTAGAAGCATTGTTAATGAGAGCCTGATATGGCCTAATTGAGTATGAAGTAATGTTAACTTTGTGAACACTCCTTAAAGAAGGCGATCGTTATCGTACTCCTTGTCCCGTCGGTTATCGGTCAGCTGGTGATCCACGTGGAATCTTGGAACCAGGGGTCCTCTTTGGGAATGCGCATTGACAATGTGATAGATCCAGCAGATAAATCATAGAGATCCTTAATAATAACACCATAGCGCTATTGCAGCTATATCGCACATCGTCCAATAAAACCCGTTTGAAAGAAGACGACGGTTTAATTTGGGACATAAGGTCCCAAACGCTCGGAGAGTGTTAACGACTGGTAACCCAGTAGAGGTCTCTCAGTAAATTCACGAAATGAATCACTGAACTGCAGTGAGCGAAAGAGATGCTGCAAGGATTGTCATTCTAATACGAATGGGTTTCTTGCAAGCTCATTGTATCTGAGCGATTCGGATCCCGTGCGACGGTAGAGCAATTAATGCGGTACTGGTTATCCGTTTGCATTAATTTTGTATGCCTACAATTAGATACTTATCAGGGCTTCTGAGAAAGGTTTACCTCCGACTTTAATGCGAAAGTTTAATGTGATTTGATTTGAACCTGGTTGGTCGAGTTTCAACCATAAAATTGAAAGTCGGAACTCCGAGGCGTTCAGCCAGTCAGCGGGTGCCTGGGCCGACAAAATGTCCGAGCTCATCCAGGGGCCATTCAGGCTGCCCCACCATCTTCGTTTGCGGAACTAGAAATTTTTAGCGAATCTTCCTATTCCATCACCAACGCGGCGGCACAGTTCGGAAGATGCTATTGCTTTACGATCCGCTCTTCCTCCCACCGCAGAGGTACTGTAGCAGCGACGGCATAAGCCGTACCTAGATGCCCCCTTCGTCATGGGCGTCTGATCAGCACCATTCACAGACGCACAGTTCATGCACGGATGCGCTGGGGATCGGACTGAGTAAAAGCTGGGTCCGTACTGCATGCGGTGCTGATCTGCCATCATCACCCACAATCACCCAATCTCTCGGTACCATCAATATATTGATTGGCACGGGTGTATCCCTTCCATTCCGAGATGCCCCTGTCCATGAAGGAACCTGCTCTGGGCTGAGGTGAGCTTCTTCCACAAGAAGTGTTTTCACCCATGTTTTCGGAAAGCATCACAGCCGCATTTCCTCCCTGATATTTCGAAAAGGAGTAACACTTGTGCATTAAGTTCCCCTAACTCGTGAATCGCACAGAAAATTGTGGCTTGCTGTCAGTTGTTAGTACCGATTTACCCCGGTCTTTACTTCCCATGCGAATCACAAATCCGTCGTGGCAGAAAGGTCCCTACAAAGCAGTGGACGCCTCCGCAAACTTCTGATCTCTTTGCGTGTTCTACCATATACGATATATATCTCGTGTACTTGTATGTTCAATATTTTGCTTTTCTCAAAACCGCACCTAGAGAATGGCGTCTGGATACACAATTCCTCCATCACTTCTCCCGTACCTCACGGGAAGTAAGAAGGATTATAGCACAGTCCAAGATTCGATTATCAAGGTCAACGCGATCTTTCTTTCCTTAGTCATTTTGTGTACCGGGTCAAGATTTTTTGTTCGGTTTCGGATGCTTCGCGCAGCCGGTTTCGATGATGGTCAGTATCTAGCTTCCATTAACCAAAGTCCCCCTTTGAACAAAGTAACTAAGTTTGGGTTTTGTTATGCAGTCCTCATGATCTTGGCGCTGTTATTTGCCATTCTTCTGTCAACATGCTGCCTGCTAGGGGAACATTTCGGCCTTGGAAAACACATATGGAACCTCGATTCGGACCTCCTGGCGCTCCCAGCCGATGTTGCACGGATAACGAAAGTACTGTACGGTTGCTATCTTTCTTACTCGAGTGCGATCACATTCACGAAGCTATCAATTATCGCGACCTACATGAGAATCTTCCCTCCAGGTGGTGGCCTAAGATGGACGGTCTACGCTGTTGGCGTTGTAGTCTTGTCATTTTGGATAATCTCTATCTTCGCCATTATTTTTACCTGCATTCCAGTACAAGCTGCTTGGGATTACACCATCACGAATCCCCGCTGCTATGGTGTTGTCCGATATTTCTTCGTGGCGGCGGGTTTCAACATCGGGACAGATTTGCTACTTTGCCTTCTGCCAATGCCAACATTCTGGGCTCTGAGCATGGCGAAATCCCAAAAGATTATTCTTTGCATGCTATTTGGTGTCGGAATTTTGTGAGCTTCCAAAACACCCCACAGCCGGGCATATTGCTGATGAGATTCCTTAGCGCTTGCATTGCCAGTACGCTTAGGCTCACGCAACTGCACCACCTGGGCGGTCTTGACGTTCCGTATCAAACAGTCGGATCTTTGAATTGGTCGGTCATTGGTACGCATATTTTTGGGTCCGATTTTCCCGTCGCAAAAGCTAACTTCGATGTTACTTCCAGAAGTCGGCACAGCATTGGTCTGCGCTTCGCTCTCCGCCCTACGACCGCTGGCAACAAAATACTTCCCATCACTGTTCGCCCAATTTTCACAACCCACAGGTCTATCTCGGACCACGAAGGCTTCACAGAGTCGCCCCACCTTCGAGATGATCTCTCCGCCGGACAGCCGAGGCTCGGGGCATATATATGTGCAGAGAACGTTCGATGTCCTAGAATTGTCACAACTACCCACAACGCCAGGGAGAGTAAGGATAAGATCTAGGGACATATTTGCGGGGAGAACAGTTTTTGAGGACAGATCAAGCGAGGATGATTTGGTCGTGAGGAGTTAGGTATATTACTTTGGGTTTAGGGTTAGACATAGCTTCAAAGGTCTCGCGACCTCCTCACCAGTATTTTTAGTCCTCTTTCCCTTTTCTTCTGAAATAGGATGAACAAACACGGAAGTAGGCTCACGCCTTGTGACAGGGTAGCCCTGGTGGAATCGAGCACGACAACACGTGGTTGATGTTCAGAGAGGTCTCGGCTCTGGATCTTTCCTTGGTGGAGATTCCTAGCTTGTAGAAGGCGGCTCAAGGAAAGGGGTTGGGTTGGTCACGTGCGTTGGCCAAGCGGAGGGTGCCATCCCCTTTTCACCTGGTCCTGAAAGTAGGAAACACCTGAACGTTGCTTGTTAAGGCAAGCCTATAATTGGTTGGGTCATTGGAATATAGCACATCATCTGTTGCTCTGGGGAGTGACTGATATAGAGATTGTCCTTGGATCTGATTCCCAATTCCTATCGTCCGTGAGGCTCGCTGTTACTCGATCAGAAAATTGAGTTTGTCTATTTATATTCCAAATCGCTTGCAAAATGTCGTCCCTGTCCTCAATCTCCAACGAAACAGTGTACAACTCCGGAGATCCACCAGAGTCTCTTCTCCCCAACGTCTAGGAAAATTTGCCGCAATCCTTAGGATACTTCGAAGTTGTCAGATGAACAACTGCCTAAGGCACCTCTCTTTGGCTCCATACCTCATTTCACCTTGTATTTAGTCTCGTCCCACCTTAGATTCTATCTTACAGACTTTTCTCCCGTCCGACATTTCCCGCATCAGCATAAGTATTCTGAGCCACATCTGGGCAGGTGTATTTCGAGGTATATTTTTGCATTATTTCCCCGCATGGGAGTATGCAGCCAATAGTGGAGTTTTCTGTGTAGCATTGAAGCCATCGGCGCAATTCTGTATTTCTGTTGTCTCTCCTTCGGTAAAAGTCTCTGAACGAAAAATAGGGGCTCGCTATACTATGTACCGACTCTTAAAGTCGCCACCATACCCCCTCAGGACAAGACACAACATCCTTCGACAAACCAAACGCCCTATAGTCTACATTAGTAGGATTTAATTGACGCAAGTAGGGAATAATCTCCGAAAACCATAGATGCCTTATAAAAGGCGACGGAGACGATGATTGAAGACCCAGCTAAGTCTTACTGCTGACCGACACCATCACCTCAAAAAAATAAAAATAAAATTTTTTTATGAGGAGCTAGGAGAAGGAATGAGATTGCATAAAAACTGATATGTCCGTCCTGGGGAAGAGTCGGGAGAAATAGCAAGGTCAAATAATAGTAATTTTAGGTCCTGGTGGGCAGGTACCTTGCTATCTCCTCAGGTACTTATCACCCTCGCCTCACCCTCTCCTCGCCTCATTTACCTTGGATATTGAAGCTTATGTATACAGTGTGCGTCAGAATCAAACTCGGTTTCGACCAACATGTTGCATTAGAAGTACAGCTAGCTCGCGCAACGTTCAAACAATTGCAGCGTTCCCGATAAAGGCAGTCAGTCCTCGATCTTCCAATATCAGTAGCCTAATTCCTTCATCCGTCGCTCAACCCAATCATCTATTGATTTCTCCTCTTCCTCTGTCGGATCAACCGAGAAAAACGAGTCATCGTCATATCTCTGAAGAAAAGCTTTATGCTCCAGGGAGAAATCAAGACCGATGCAGAGCGGACAGGCCAGGTGTACACCACAACCCATGGAGACCTCAAAGTCCTCAGCCATTCCTCCACAGCCTGGACAGACAAACCGTTGGCCGTCACAGTAATTACAAGCACCACCTTCTATGCGCGAAATAATGTCAGGGACTGTGACGTTAGAGAAGAGACAGACCGGGAGATTGTCATCTGCAGAAGTTATGAGGATATCGAACGTATTTCCGTCACTTTGACTCGGTCGGAGGAGAGGCGCATTGACGGAATGCTGGTTTGGCTTGTTTATAAGCTTTTCAACTGCACGTACTTCCCCGGCGGAATCGAGTTTGCTGCAACGTATGCCGTTGAATTTCATTCTGCGGCAGTGAAGGATGTTCCCTATCGAAGATTTCCGTAGGGAAACTCCTTGGACCAAACAGAAGGAGCTCTTTATATCAACCAAGGCGAATCCGAGAATCATATCCCACAGCTCGGTAGATAAAGTAATACTGTCTGTAGTCGTAATGATAGTGTTCGTAACAGCAATAAGTTGCATAATATAGCGGATCCCCAAAATGCCCCGATCGAGCATCATCAGAGATTTGTCGTCTAGGCCATGTGCCAATGCGGTTTTTGCGTCGACCGGCTTCATAGTTAACTGGGCTTGCCATTAGTAAAGGGAGCTGGTTTGGTTTAATATAACACACACACCGATGGAGGCAGAGCTGTAAATAATCCAGATAGACTACCTGACGGCAGACAGTTGAAAGAAGGTCGAAGAAGTGGAAGAATTAGACAGAGAGTTATAGTTATTAGGAAAAAGTTTTGGAAGTTCTTGGTCAAGGATAGAAGATGAAATAGGCAGGGGTTGGGGTATGATTCATAGCTTTCGAACTAAAGCATTAGTGTACCAAAACCACAGTGTGATTGTAAACCCGACTGAGCGTATGATATACAAACTCCTAGCTTGAAATCTGGGACCTAATACCCCAATAGGTTAATACAGAATGCTTTGACAAGACAAAAGGTGGGATGAAAGAAGGCGGAGAAAGTCAGTTGAGCCTAAGAAAATACTGTTAGGAATCAGCACTGACGTCTCCTAGTTCTATTCTCTCCTCAGATATATCGAAGACGGTTAGCAAGTCAATGCAACTTATTGTCAAAATCAGTCCCAATCTGACGTCAGGAACCCAGAATCGCTCTAACTCGGTTAAGACCATTAATACGAAATGCTCGTGCTCGACTCAGGCGTTCAAGACTAAAACGGAAGTAGCGAAAATGACATTAGAGTCTGATTTTCGTTGTAGTTTTCGGCTGGGATAAAATCTCGCCTTTAGAACGAGAGCAAAAAGTCTAACAATGGGCTAGACTCCTCGTAGACATGACAATTTCTGTCTGCAGTGAGACTAGAGCACTCAATTCTGCATATATTAACAAGTCGAGTGTTCTCGTGAGTTTGAAATTACAGGGCTTGTGTCGTTGATCGAAGCATTTCATCTGTGAGGGAAACTCCTTTCACATTGCTTGCAATGATTTATATTTACGAGAAGCATAATGCTTAGGAACGGATGGTAGGTGAAAGATTTCTTTTGGGGAAAGGACAAAGATTGCGACTTCGTCAACGATTGCGGAGACCAAGGGAACGGGGACAGCACTCCATGGCAATCTTTCCAGCATTTTACATCCCAGCTTCGAAACCTGAGTCGGATGGATTGAGAGCCTTTGGAGACAAAAGGGGAGGAACAATTCTTGAAAGACTTGTGCAGTACAAAGAAAGGACCCATGTACATGGAATGAGTCGTACATGTATGTGTTCGATCATGGGACTAGTCACATGATTGTCCAGCTAGCTAATCGCACCCGTGCAGTTGGGTTGACTACTAGCGGAGCGCTTGTAAGTCAGGTCTCATATTTAGTATGGGTTCGAGAGGTCTTCGATCAAAAGGGTTTCAATCTCATGCGCAAGTCAAAGAAGTACTTTCTTCCTGCGAGTAGGTGGGACATTTCTATCCAGCCCCCAGTGAATGAAATGCGGAATTATATCCAAGTAGAGGTAGCCTTGAGTTGAACGTTTAACCGCTCGATCTACTGGGTCACGAGCCCTGCATGCTCGAAGGCATCCTGCTCGCGACGCCATTGCTTGATCCACTTCGTGATTCATTCCCTATATGGCAGTTCTATATGAAGTGATCTGCGTCATCATATACGTAGCGGGTATGTATCAGGTCCGTAGAATCAAGTGACGAAGTCGATTCGTCATGCTGACGTTAGGGTTTTTATAACGTTCTCGCCTGCGCGTTATCGGTTACAAGTCGGTCTTCCTTAGCCTCAATGATACTCCTTTGGCAAGGTTCGAAGAAATATTTAGAAAGCTGTTCCTCTTAAACGCTCCCTTGCGTGACAGTTCTGATGTTGCAGCGTTCCTACAGAGCTCTTAAAACTTGAAATAAGTGTCATATATCTGCTTTGATCTAGAACGTGTACTTCCGTAGGTTCTCTCAATCAGTTGTTGGCTGAGTCTTGCTATATTTCTGATATAGTGCTTCGCACTTTGATTTGGCTAAAGTGAGCCCCTTGACTTCCTTGTTATCTAGGTCTGTTGCGTCGATTTCGCGAATATTCCGATTCGCCAATTAGGCAGCGCATTGGCCAATTTGAATCCAATTGTTAGCTTCAATATCGATTTCGCAAATCGTGAAAATTTAGCCTAAGATGGCCCTATCAAGGGCCTGGAAAATTATAACTTCGACACACTTTTAAATACTAGAATTTCTAGGGCTAGGGCTTATTTATTTAGAATAATAATTCCCTTTTATCTCAGCTTTAGTTATTATTAAAGGACCTAGAGAATTAAATAATATATATTATATAGGCCTAGGACCCTATAATTATAGGGCCTTACAGGTAGAAATTTTCAGATTGGCCAAACTGACGCCTTTGCGACCAATTCTCGGGTTGCTCGCTTGAACGGCCAAATTCGCCAATTAGATAGTCGCATTGGCCAACTGGAATATTGGCGAAATCAATGCAACAGGTCACCTAGATACACCAAGAGCTTGTAATTATTTGTCGCCTCATCCGCTTTGTATGTAGCTTTCCTTCTCAATATCCCCCGTCCCGCCTAGGCCGCTGAACTCTCTGTTAGGTCGTCGATCTTGTTATTTGATATCGTCCGCTGAGCTAGTGGAATCTCGTGTGATGAATGGTCTCGTCCAGCCAAACTACTTTCTCAGTTTGTTCAATGACGTATACAGGGACTTGGCCTTAAGGTAGATGATGTGACTCAGGTGGTGACGCGAGGACCCGTGAGCGGGAGGTGACTTCTCCTGCTCCTCGCTCGAATGCCAGTAGAATGTCTATTTCAAGTTCAGAGACACATTTCTTGACTTAGTCGTCCTCCAGCCTCACCGACTAGAAAATCGGGCAGAGGTGGGGAATTTTGGCTCATTTGAGATGCGTTGGATGTCATGCTAGTCAATCTGGTGGTGTATGGTGGGAGAGTATCGGGCTTGTCTTCTGCCGGCGTGGAAGCCCAAGCCTTTTTACTTGAGCGGAGGAAGTGGACGCACGGTCGCAAAAGTCGGTGGGGGAAAGAGTCCGGTAGAGAATGACGCCACATTTTTTTAGCGAATTTCTCTACCCTGACGGAGGTTTTACTACGCGTATATTCTGAGCATATGCTTTACATAAATATTA